>CAWUDS030000958.1:0-225774 GCA_963859935.3 Lathyrus sativus | reverse complement strand
CCTCGCCGTTAGGCATCTGTTAAACAAACAGGTATCGAACCCGAACGCCAGCTCAACAAAAAGTTGAGAGGAACATCTGACCTCGCCGTCAGGCATCTGTTAAACAAACGGCATCGAACCCGAAGGTCGGCTCAACATGAAGTTGAGAGCAACATTTGACTTCCCTTTCAAGCATCTGTTATACAAACAGGCACCAAATCCGAAAGCCGACTCAACCCGAAGTTGAGAAGAACATCTGACCTCACAGTCAGGCATCTGTTAAACAAACAGGCATCGAACCCAAAGGTCGACTCAACCCAAAGTTGAGAAGAACATCTGACCTCGCTGTCTGGCATCTGTTAAACAAAAAGGTGTGGAACCTGAAGGCCGGCTTAACCCGAAGTTGAGAAGAACATCTGACCTTACCGTCAGGTTTTTGTTAAACAAACAGGCATCGAACCCGAAGGGCGGCTCAACCCGAAGTTGATAAGAAAATCTGACCTCGCCGTCAGGCATTTGTTAAACAAACAGGCATCGAACCCGAAGGCCGGCTCAACACGAAGTTGAGAGGAACATCTGACCTCGCTGTCAGGCATCTGTTAAACAAACGGGCATCGAACCCGAAGGTTGGATCAACATGAAGTTGAGAGGAACATTTGACTTCACTGTCAAGCATCTGTTAAACAAACAGGCATCAATTCCGAAGGCCGACTCAACCCGAAGTTGAGAAGAACATCTGACCTCGCCGTCTGGCATCCGTTAAACAAACAGGCATCAAACCTGATGGACGTCTCAACCCTTAGTTGAGAAGAACATCTGACCTCGCCGTCAAAAATCTATTAAACAAACAGGTATCGAACCCGAAGCCCAACTCACCTTGAAGTTGAGAGGAACATCTGATCTCCCCGTCAGGCATTAGTTAAACAAACAGGCATCGAACCCGAAGGTCGGTACAACACGAAGTTGAGAAGAACATTTGACCTCGCTGTCAGGCATCTCTAAATCAAAGAGGCATCGAACCTGAAGGTCGGCTCATCTGACCTGGCCGTTAGGCATCTGTTAAACAAACAGGCATCGAACCCAAAGGTCGGCTCAACATGAAGTTGACAGGAACATTTGACATTACTGTCAAGCATCTGTTAAACAAACAGGCCTAAAATCCGAAGGCCGGCTCAACCCAAAGTTGAGAAAAACATCTGACCTTACCGTCAGGCATCTGTTAAACAAACAGGTATCGAACCCGAAGGGCGGCTCAACCCGAAGTTGATAAGAACATTAGACCTCACCGTCAGGCATCTCTTAAACAAAAAAGCATCGAACCCGAAGGCTGGCCCAACCCGAAGTTGAGAAGAACATTTGACCTTGCCGTCAGGCATCTGTTAGACAAACAGGCATCGAACCCGAAGGCCGTCTCAATCTTTAATTGAGAAGAACATCTGACCTCGCCGTCAAACATCTGTTAAACAAATAGGCATCGAACTTGAAGGCCTCCTCAACTTGAATTTGAGAGAAACACCTGGCCTCCCCATCAGGCATTAGTTAAACAAAGAGGCATCGAACCCGAAGGCCGGCACAACACGAAGTTGAGAAGAACATCTGACCTTGCTGTCCGGCATTTGTTAAACAAACAAGCATCGAATTTGATGGCCGACTCAACCCGAAGTTGATAAGAACATCCGACCTATCTGTCAGGCATTAGTTAAACAAACAGGAATCGAACCCGAAGGTCGGCTCAACCCGAAGTTGAGAAGAACATCTGACCTAGCCGCAAGGCATCTGTTTAACAAACAGGCATCGAACCCAAAGGCGGACTCAACCCGAAGTTGAGAAGAACATCTGACCTCACTGTCAAGCATCTGTTAAACAAAAAGATGTGGAACCCGAAGGCCGGCTCAACCCGAAGTTGAGAAGAACATCTGACCTTGCCGTCAGGCATCTGTTAAACAAACAGGCATCAAACTCGAAGGCCGTCTCAACCCATAGTTGAGAAGAACATATGACATGGCTATCAAACTTCTGTTAAACAAACTAGTATCAGACCCGAAGGCCAACTCACCTTGAAGTTGATAGGAACATCTGACCTCCCCGTCAGGCATTCGTTAAACAAACAGGCATCGAACCCGAAGGACTGCACAACACGAAGTTGAGAAGAACATCTGACCTCGCTGTCAGGCATCTCTTAAACAAAGAGGCATCGAACCTGTAGGCCGGCTCAACACGAAGTTGAGAGAAACATCTGACCTCGCTGTTAGGCATCTGTTAAACAAACAGGTATCGAACCCGAACGCCAGCTCAACAAAAAGTTGAGAGGAACATTGGACCTCGCCGTCAGGCATCTGTTAAACAAACGGCGTCGAACCCGAAGGTCGGCTCAACATGAAGTTGAGAGCAACATTTGACTTCCCTTTCAAGCATCTGTTATACAAACAGGCACCAAATCCGAAAGCCGACTCAACCCGAAGTTGAGAAGAACATCTGACCTCACAGTCAGGCATCTGTTAAACAAACAGGCATCGAACCCAAAGGTCGACTCAACCCAAAGTTGAGAAGAACATCTGACCTCGCTGTCTGGCATCTGTTAAACAAAAAGGTGTGGAACCTGAAGGCCGGCTTAACCCGAAGTTGAGAAGAACATCTGACCTTACCGTCAGGTTTTTGTTAAACAAACAGGCATCGAACCCGAAGGGCGGCTCAACCCGAAGTTGATAAGAAAATCTGACCTCGCCGTCAGGCATCTGTTAAACAAACAGGCATCGAACCCGAAGGCCGGCTCAACACGAAGTTGAGAGGAACATCTGACCTCGCTGTCAGGCATCTGTTAAACAAACGGGCATCGAACCCGAAGGTTGGATCAACATGAAGTTGAGAGGAACATTTGACTTCACTGTCAAGCATCTGTTAAACAAACAGGCATCAATTCCGAAGGCCGACTCAACCCGAAGTTGAGAAGAACATCTGACCTCGCCGTCTGGCATCCGTTAAACAAACAGGCATCAAACCTGATGGACGTCTCAACCCTTAGTTGAGAAGAACATCTGACCTCGCCGTCAAAAATCTATTAAATAAACAGGTATCGAACCCGAAGCCCAACTCACCTTGAAGTTGAGAGGAACATCTGATCTCCCCGTCAGGCATTAGTTAAACAAACAGGCATCGAACCCGAAGGACGGCACAACACGAAGTTGAGAAGAACATCTGACCTCGCTGTCAGGCATCTCTTAAACAAAGAGGCATCGAACCTGTAGGCCGGCTCAACACGAAGTTGAGAGAAACATCTGACCTCGCCGTTAGGCATCTGTTAAACAAACAGGTATCGAACCCGAACGCTAGCTCAACAAAAAGTTGAGAGGAACATCTGACCTCGCCGTCAGGCATCTGTTAAACAAACGGCATCGAACCCGAAGGTCGGCTCAACATGAAGTTGAGAGCAACATTTGACTTCCCTTTCAAGCATCTGTTATACAAACAGGCACCAAATCCGAAAGCCGACTCAACCCAAAGTTGAGAAGAACATCTGACCTTACAGTCAGGCATCTGTTAAACAAACAGGCATCGAACCCAAAGGTCGACTCAACCCAAAGTTGAGAAGAACATCTGACCTCGCTGTCTGGCATCTGTTAAACAAAAAGGTGTGGAACCTGAAGGCCGGCTCAACCCGAAGTTGAGAAGAACATCTGACCTTACCGTCAGGTTTTTGTTAAACAAACAGGCATCGAACCCGAAGGGCGGCTCAACCCGAAGTTGATAAGAAAATCTGACCTCGCCGTCAGGCATTTGTTAAACAAACAGGCATCGAACCCGAAGGTCGGCTCAACACGAAGTTGAGAGGAACATCTGACCTCGCTGTCAGGCATCTGTTAAACAAACGGGCATCGAACCCGAAGGTTGGATCAACATGAAGTTGAGAGGAACATTTGACTTCACTGTCAAGCATCTGTTAAACAAACAGGCATCAATTCCGAAGGCCGACTCAACCCGAAGTTGAGAAGAACATCTGACCTCGCCGTCTGGCATCCGTTAAACAAACATGCATCAAACCTGATGGACGTCTCAACCCTTAGTTGAGAAGAACATCTGACCTCGCCGTCAAAAATCTATTAAACAAACAGGTATCGAACCCGAAGCCCAACTCACCTTGAAGTTGAGAGGAACATCTGATCTCCCCGTCAGGCATTAGTTAAACAAACAGGCATCGAACCCGAAGGTCGGTACAACACGAAGTTGAGAAGAACATTTGACCTCGCTGTCAGGCATCTCTAAATCAAAGAGGCATCGAACCTGAAGGTCGGCTCATCTGACCTGGCCGTTAGGCATCTGTTAAACAAACAGGCATTGAACCCGAAGGTCGGCTCAACATGAAGTTGAGAGGAACATTTGACTTCACTGTCAAGCATCTGTTAAACAAACAGGAATCAAATCCGAAGGTCGGCTCAACCCGAAGTTGAGAAGAACATCTAACCTCACCGTTAGGCATCTGTTAAACAAACAGGCATCGAACCCAAAGGCCGACTCAACCCGAAGTTGAGAAGAACATCTGACCTCGCTGTCAGGCATCTGTTAAACAAAAAGGTGTGGAACCCGAAGGCCGGTTCAACCCGAAATTGAGAAGAACATCTGACCTTACCGTCAGGTTTTTATTAAACGAACAGGCATCGAACCCGAAGGGCGGCTCAACCCAAAGTTGATAAGAAAATCTGACCTCGCCGTCAGGCATCTGTTAAACAAACAGGCATCGAACCCGAAGGCCGGCTCAAAGCGAAGTTGAGAGGAACATCTGACCTCGCTGTCAGGCATCTGTTAAACAATCGAGCATCGAACCCGAAGGTCGGCTCTACATGAAGTTGAGAGGAACATCTGACATCACTGTCAAGCATCTGTTAAACAAACAGGCATCAAATCCGAAGGCCGGCTCAACCCGAAGTTGAGAAGAACATCTGACCTCACCGTCAGGCATTTGTTAAACAAACAGGCATCGAACCCGAAGGGCGCCTAAACCCGAAGTTGATAAGAACATTAGACCTCACCCTCAGGCATCTATTAAACAAAAAGGCATCGAACCCGAAGGCCGGCTCAATCCGAAGTTGAGAAGAACATTTGACCTCGCCGTCAGGCATCTGTTAAACAAACAGTCATCGAACCCGAAGGCCGTCTCAATCCTTAATTGAGAAGAACATCTGTCCTCGCCGTCAAGCATCTGGTAAACAAACAGGCATTGAACTCGAAGGCCGACTCAACTTGAAGTTGAGAGGAACACCTGACCTCCCCATCAGGAATTAATTAAACAAACAGGCATCGAACCCGAAGGACGGCACAACACGAAGTTGAGAAGAACATCTGACCTCGCTGTCAGGAATTTGTTAAACAAATAGGCATCGAATTTGATGGCCGACTCAACCCGAAGTTGAGAAGAACATCCGACCTCGCTGTCAGGCATTAGTTATACAAATAGGAATCGAACCCGAAGGCCGGCTCAACCCGAAGTTGAGAAGATTATCTGACTTAGCCTCCAAGCATCTGTTAAACAAACACGCATCGAACCCAAAGGCCGACTCAACCCGTAGTTGAGAAGAACATCTGACCTCGTCGTCAAACATCTGTTAAACAAACAGGTATCGAACCTGAAGGCCAGCTCACCTTGAAGTTGAGAGGAACATCTGATCTCCCCGTCAGGCATTAGTTAAACAAACAGGCATCGAACCCGAAGGTCGGCACAACACAAAGTTGAGAAGAACATCTGACCTCGCTGTCAGGCATCTGTTAAACAAACAAGCAACAAACAAGAAGGCCGACTCAACACGAAGTCTAGAGGAACATCTGACCTCGCTATTAGGCATCTGTTAAACAAACAGGCATCGAATCTGAAGGTCGGCTCAACATGAAGTTGAGAGGAACATTTGAATTCACTGTCAAGCATCTGTTAAACAAACAGGAATCAAATCCGAAGGCCGGCTCAACCCGAAGTTGAGAAGAACATCTGACCTCACTTTCAGGCTTCTGTTAAACAAACAAGCATCGAACCCGTAGGGCGGCTCAACCCGAAGATGAGAAGAACATCTGACCTTGCTGTCAAGCATCATTTAAACAAACAGGCATCGAACCCGAAGGCCGGCTCAACCCGAAGTTGATAAGAACATCTGACCTCGCCGTGAGGCGTCATTTAAACAAACAGGCATCGAACCCGAAGGCCGACTCAATGCAAAGTTGATAAGAACATCTGACCTCGCCGTCAGGCATATGTTAAACAAACAGGCATCGAACCCAAATGTCGGCTCAACACGAAGTTGAGAGGAACATCTGACCTCGCCGTCAGGCATCTGTTAAACAAACAGACAACGAACCTGAAGGTCGGCTTAACATGAAGTTAAGAGGAACATTTGACTTCACTGTCAAACATCTGTTAAACAAACAGGCATCGAACCCGTAGGGCGGCTCAACCCGAAGATGAGAAGAACATCTGACCTCACCGTCAGGCATCTGTTAAACAAACAGGCATCGAACCCAAAGGGAGGCTCAACCCGAAGTTGATAAGAACATGTGACCTCGCTGTCAAGCATCATTTAAACAAACAGGCATCGAACCCGAAGGCTGTCTCAAACCGAAGTTGATAAGAACATCTGACCTCGCCGTGAGGCGTCATTTAAACAAACAGGCATCGAACCCGAAGGCCGACTCAATGCAAAGTTGATAAGAACATCTGACCTCGCCGTCAGGCATCTGTTAAACAAACAGGCATCGAACCCAAAGGCCGGCTCAACACGAAGTTGAGAGGAACATCTGACCTCGCCGTCAGGCATCTGTTAAACAAACAGACAACGAACCTGAAGGTCGGTTCAACATGAAGTTAAGAGGAACATTTGACTTCACTGTCAAACATCTGTTAAACAAACAGGCATCAAATCCGAAGGCCGACTCAACCCGAAGTTGAAAAGAACATCTGACGTCACCGTCAGGTATCTGTTAAACAAACAGGCATCGAACCCGAAGCGTGGCTCAACCCGAAGTTGATAAGAACATCAGACCTCACCGTCAGGCATCTATTAAACAAAAAGGCATCGAACCCGAAGGCCGTCTCAACTCGAAGTTGAGAAGAACATTTGACCCCGCCGTCAGGTATCTGTTAAACAAACAGGCATCGAACCCAAAGGCCGTCTCAATATTTAATTGAGAAGAACATCTGACCTCGCCGTCAAACATCTGTTAAACAAATAGGTATCGAACTCGAAGGCTTGCTCAACTTGAAGTTGAGAGGAACATCTGACCTCCCCATCAGGCATTAGTTAAACAAACAGGCATCGAACTCGAAGGCCGGCACAACACGAAGTTGAGAAGAACAACTGACCTCGCTGTTAAGCATTTGTTAAACAAACAAGCATCGAATTTGATGGCCGACTCAACCCGAAGTTGAGAAGAACATCCGACCTCACTGTCAGGCATTAGTTAAACAAACAGGAATCGAACCCGAAGGCCGGCTCAACCCGAAGTTGTGAAGAACATCTGACCTAGCCGTCAGGCATCAGTTAAACAAACAGGCATCGAACCCAAAGGTCGACTCAACCCGAAGTGGAGAAGCACATCTGACCTCGCCGTCAGGCATCTGTTAAACAAAAAGGTGTGGAACCCGAAGGCCGGCTCAACCTGAAGTTGAGAAGAACATCTGACCTCGCCGTCAAGCATCTGTTAAACAAATAGACATCAAACCCGAAGGCCGTCTCAACCCTTAGTTGAGGAGAACATCTGACCTCGCCGTCAAACATCTGTTAAACAAACATGTATCGAACCCGAAGGCCGGCTCACCTTGAAGTTGAGAGGAACATCAAACCTCCCCATTAGGCATTAGTTAAACAAACAGGCATCGAACCCGAAGGTCGGCACAACACGAAGTTGAGAAGAACATCTGACCTTGCTGTCAGGCATCTGTTAAACAAACAGGCATCGAACTTGAAGGCAGGCTCAACACGAAGTTGAGAGGAACATATGACCTCGCCGTTAGGAATCTGTAAAACAAACAGGCATTGAATCCGAAGGTCGGCTCAACACGAAGTTGAGAGGAACATTTGACTTCACTGTCAAGCATCTGTTCGACAAACAGGAATCAAATCCGAAGGAAGGCTCAACCCGAAGTTGCGAAGAACATCTGACCTCACCGTCAGGCATCTGTTAAACAAACAAGCATCGAACCCGTAGGGCGGCTCAACCCGAAGTTGATAAGGACATCTGACCTCACCGCCAGGCATATGTTAAACAAATTGTCATCGAACCCGAAGGACGGCTCAACACAAAGTTGAGAGGAAAATCTGACCTCGCCGTCAGGCATCTGTTAAACAAACGGGCATCGAACCCGAAGGTCGGCTCAACATGAAGTTGAGAGGAACATTTGACTTCGCTGTCAAGCATCTGTTAAACAAACAGGCCTCAAATCTAAAGGCCGACTCAACCCGAAGTTGAGAAGAACATCTGACCTCGCCGTCAGGCATCATTTAAACAAGCAGGCATCGAACCCGAAGGTCGGCTCAACCCGAAGTTGATAAGAACATTTGACCTTGCCGTCAGGCATCATTTAAACAAATAGGCATCGAACTCGAAGGCCAACTCAACCCGAAGTTGATAAGAACATCTGACCTCGCCGTCAGGCATCTGTTAAACAAACAGGTATCGAACCCAAAGGTTGGCTCAACACGAAGTGGAGATGATCATTTGGCCTCGCCGTCAGGCATCTGTTAAACAAACAGGCAACGAACCCGAAGGTCGGCTCAACATGAAGTTGAGAGGAACATTTGACTTCACTGTAATACATTTGTTAAACAAACAAGCATTAAATTTGAAGGCCAGCTCAACCCGAAGTTAAGAAGAACATCTGACCTCACCGTCAGGCATCTGTTAAACAAACAGGCATCGAACCTGAAGGGCGGCTTAACCCGAAGTTGATAAGAACATTAGACCTTACCGCCAGGCATCTATTAAACCAAAAGGCGTCGAACCCGAAGGCCGGCTCAACCCGATGTTGAGAAGAACATTTGACCTCGCCGTCAGGCATCTGTTAAACAAACAAGCATCGAACCCGAAGGCCGTCTCAATATTTAATTGATAAGAACATCTGACATCGCCGTCAAACATCTGTTAAACAAATAGGCATCGAACTTGAAGGCATGCTCAACTTGAAGTTAAGAGGAACATCTGACCTCCCCATCAGGCATTAGTTAAACAAACAGGCATCGAACCCGAAGGCCGGCACAACACAAAGTTGAGAAGAACATCTAACCTCGCTGTTAGGCATTTGTTAACCAAACAAGCATCCAATTTGATGGCCGACTCAACCCGAAGTTTAGAAGAACATCCGACCTTACTGTCAGGCATTAGTTAAACAAATAGGAATCGAACCCGAAGGCCGGCTCAACCCGAAGTTGAGAAGAACATCTGACCTAGCCCCCAGGCATCTGTTAAACAAACAGGCATCGAACCCAAAGGCCGACTCAACCCGAAGTTAAGAAGAACATCTGACCTCGCCGTCTGGCATCTGTTAAACAAAAAGGTATGGAACCTGAAGGCCGGCTCAACCCGAAGTTGAGAAGAACATCTGACCTCGCCGTCAGGCATCTGTTAAAAAAACAGGCATCAAACCCGAAGGCCGTCTCAACACTTAGTTGAGGAGAACATCGGACCTCGCTGTCAAACATCTGCTAAACAAACAGGTATCGAACCCGAAGGTTGGCTCACCTTGAAGTTGAGAGGAACATCTGACCTCCCCGTCAGGCATTAGTTAAACAAACAGGCATCCAACCCGAAGGTCGGCACAACACGAAGTTGAGAAGAACATCTGACCTCACCGTCAGGCATCTGTTAAACAAACAGGCATCGAACTTGAAGGTCGGCTCAACACGAAGTTGAGAGGAACATATGACTTTGCTGTTAGGCATCTGTTAAACAAACAGGCATTGAACCCAAAGGTCGGGTCAACATGATGTTGAGAGGAACATTTGACTTCACTTTCAAGCATCTGTTAAACAAACCGGAATCAAATCCGAAGGAAGGCTCAACCCGAAGTTGAGAAGAACATCTGACCTCACCGTCAGGCATCTGTTAAACAAACAAGCATCGAACACGTAGGGCAGCTCAACCCGAAGTTGAAAAGAACATCTGACCTCGCCGTCAGGCATATGTTAAACAAATTGTCATCGAACCCGAAGGACGGCTCAACACGAAGTTGAGAGGAAAATCTGACTTCGGCGTCAGGCATCTGTTAAACAAACGGGCATCGAACCCGAAGGTCGGCTCAACATGAAGTTGAGAGGAACATTTGACTTCGCTGTCAAGCATCTATTAAACAAACAGGCCTCAAATCTGAAAGCCGACTCAACCCGGAGATGAGAAGAACATCTGACCTCACCGTCAGGCATCGGTTAAACAAACAGGCATCGAACCCGAAGGGCGGCTCAACCCGAAGTTGATAAGAACATTAGACCTTACCGCCAGGCATCTATTAAACAAAAAGGCGTCGAACCCGAAGGCCGTCTCAACACAAAGTTGAGAGGAACATCTGACCTCACCATCAGGCATCTGTTGAACAAACAGGCATCGAACCCGAAGGGCGGCTCAACCCGCTGTTTATAAGAACATTAGACATCACAGTCAGGCATCTATTAAACAAAAAGGCACCGAACCCGAAGGCCGGCTCAACCCGAAGTTGAGAAGAACATTTGACCTCGCCGTCAGGTATCTATCAAACAAACAGGCATCGAACCCGAATACCGTCTCAATCTTTAATTGAGAAGAACATCTGACCTCGCCGTCAAACATCTATTAAACAAATAGGCATCGAACTCAAAGGCCTGCTCAACATTAAATTTAGAGGAACATCTGACCTCCCCATCAGGCATTAGTTAAACAAACAGGCATTGAACCCGAAGGCCGGCACAACACGAAGTTGAGAAGAACATCTGACCTCGCTGTTAGGCATTTGTTAAACAAACAAGCATCCAATTTGATGGCCGACTCAACCCGAAGTTTAGAAGAACATCTGACCTCGCCGTCCGGCATCTGTTAAACAAAAAGGTGTGGAACCTGAAGGCCGGCTCAACCCGAAGTTGAGAAGAACATCTGACCTCGCCATCAGGCATCTGTTAAACAAACATGCATCAAACCCGAAGGCCGTCTCAACACTTAGTTGAGGAGAACATCTGACCTCGCTGTCAAACATCTGCTAAACAAACAGGTATCGAACCCGAAGGTTGGCTCACCTTGAAGTTGAGAGGAACATCTGACCTCCCCGTCAGGCATTAGTTAAACAAACAGGCATCCAACCCGAAGGTCGGCACAACACGAAGTTGAGAAGAACATCTGACCTTGCTGTCAGGCATCTGTTAAACAAACAGGCATCGAACTTGAAGGCAGGCTCAACACGAAGTTGAGAGGAACATATGACCTCGCCGTTAGGCATCTGTAAAACAAACAGGCATTGAATCCGAAGGTCGGCTCAACACGAAGTTGAGAGGAACATTTGACTTCACTGTCAAGCATCTGTTTGACAAACAGGAATCAAATCCGAAGGAAGGCTCAACCCGAAGTTGCGAAGAACATCTGACCTCACCGTCAGGCATCTGTTAAACAAACAAGCATCGAACCCGTAGGGCGGCTCAACCCGAAGTTGATAAGGACATCTGACCTCGCCGTCAGGCATATGTTAAACAAATTGTCATCGAACCCGAAGGACGGCTCAACACGAAGTTGAGAGGAAAATCTGACCTCGCCGTCAGGCATCTGTTAAACAAACGGGCATCGAACCCGAAGGTCGGCTCAACATGAAGTTGAGAGGAACATTTGACTTCGCTGTCAAGCATCTGTTAAACAAACAGGCCTCAAATCTAAAGGCCGACTCAACCCGAAGTTGAGAAGAACATCTGACCTCGCCGTCAGGCATCATTTAAACAAGCAGGCATCGAACCCGAAGGTCGGCTCAACCCGAAGTTGATAAGAACATTTGACCTTGCCGTCAGGCATCATTTAAACAAATAGGCATCGAACTCGAAGGCCGACTCAACCCGAAGTTGATAAGAACATCTGACCTCGCTTTCAGGCATCTGTTAAACAAACAGGCATCGAACCCAAAGGTTGGCTCAACACGAAGTTGAGAGGATCATTTGGCCTCGCCGTCAGGCATCTGTTAAACAAACAGGCAACGAACCCGAAGGTCGGCTCAACATGAAGTTGAGAGGAACATTTGACTTCACTGTAATACATTTGTTGAACAAACAGGCATCAAATTTGAAGGCCAGCTCAACCCGAAGTTAAGAAGAACATCTGACCTCACCGTCAGGCATCTGTTAAACAAACAGGCATCGAACCTGAAGGGCGGCTTAACCCGAAGTTGATAAGAACATTAGACCTTACCGCCAGGCATCTATTAAACCAAAAGGCGTCGAACCCGAAGGCCGGCTCAACCCGATGTTGAGAAGAACATTTGACCTCGCCGTCAGGCATCTGTTAAACAAACAAGCATCGAACCCGAAGGCCGTCTCAATATTTAATTGATAAGAACATCTGACATCGCCGTCAAACATCTATTAAACAAATAGGTATCGAACTTGAAGGCATGCTCAACTTGAAGTTAAGAGGAACATCTGACCTCCCCATCAGGCATTAGTTAAACAAACAGGCATCGAACCCGAAGGCCGGCACAACACAAAGTTGAGAAGAACATCTAACCTCGCCGTTAGGCATTTGTTAACCAAACAAGCATCCAATTTGATGGCCGACTCAACCCGAAGTTTAGAAGAACATCCGACCTTACTGTCAGGCATTAGTTAAACAAATAGGAATCGAACCCGAAGCCCGGCTCAACCCGAAGTTGAGAAGAACATCTGACCTAGCCCCCAGGCATCTGTTAAACAAACAGGCATCGAACCCAAAGGCCGACTCAACCCGAAGTTGAGAAGAACATCTGACCTCGCCGTCTGGCATCTGTTAAACAAAAAGGTGTGGAACCTGAAGGCCGGCTCAACCCGAAGTTGAGAAGAACATCTGACCTCGCCGTCAGGCATCTGTTAAACAAACAGGCATCAAACCCGAAGGCCGTCTCAACACATAGTTGAGGAGAACATCGGACCTCGCTGTCAAACATCTGCTAAACAAACAGGTATCGAAACCGAAGGTTGGCTCACCTTGAAGTTGAGAGGAACATCTGACCTCCCCGTCAGGCATTAGTTAAACAAACAGGCATCCAACCCGAAGGTCGGCACAACACGAAGTTGAGAAGAACATCTGACCTCGCCGTCAGGCATCTGTTAAACAAACAGGCATCGAACTTGAAGGTCGGCTCAACACGAAGTTGAGAGGAACATATGACTTTGCTGTTAGGCATTTGTTAAACAAACAGGCATTGAACCCAAAGGTCGGGTCAACATGATGTTGAGAGGAACATTTGACTTCACTTTCAAGCATCTGTTAAACAAACAGGAATCAAATCCGAAGGAAGGCTCAACCCGAAGTTGAGAAGAACATCTAACCTCACCGTCAGGCATCTGTTAAACAAACAAGCATCGAACACGTAGGGCAACTCAACCCGAAGTTGAAAAGAACATCTGACCTTGCCGTCAGGCATATGTTAAACAAATTGTCATCGAACCCGAAGGACGGCTCAACACGAAGTTGAGAGGAAAATCTGACTTCGCCGTCAGGCATCTGTTAAACAAACGGGCATCGAACCCGAAGGTCGGCTCAACATGAAGTTGAGAGGAACATTTGACTTCGCTGTCAAGCATCTATTAAACAAAAAGGCCTCAAATCCGAAAGCCGACTCAACCCGGAGATGAGAAGAACATCTGACCTCACCGTCAGGCATCGGTTAAACAAACAGGCATCGAACCCGAAGGGCGGCTCAACCCGAAGTTGATAAGAACATTAGACCTTACCGCCAGGCATCTATTAAACAAAAAGGCGTCGAACCCGAAGGCCGTCTCAACACAAAGTTGAGAGGAACATCTGACCTCACCGTCAGGCATCTGTTGAACAAACAGGCATCGAACCCGAAGGGCGGCTCAACCCGCTGTTTATAAGAACATTAGACATCACAGTCAGGCATCTATTAAACAAAAAGGCACCGAACCCGAAGGCCGGCTCAACCCGAAGTTGAGAAGAACATTTGACCTCGCCGTCAGGCATCTATCAAACAAACAGGCATCGAACCCGAATACCGTCTCAATCTTTAATTGAGAAGAACATCTGACCTCGCCGTCAAACATCTATTAAACAAATAGGCATCGAACTCAAAGGCCTGCTCAACTTTAAATTTAGAGGAACATCTGACCTCCCCATCAGGCATTAGTTAAACAAACAGGCATCGAACCCGAAGGCCGGCACAACACGAAGTTGAGAAGAACATCTGACCTTGCTGTTAGGCATTTGTTAAACAAACAAGCATCCAATTTGATGGCCGACTCAACCCGAAGTTTAGAAGAACATCTGACCTCGCCGTCCGGCATCTGTTAAACAAAAAGGTGTGGAACCTGAAGGCCGGCTCAACCCGAAGTTGAGAAGAACATCTGACCTCGCCATCAGGCATCTGTTAAACAAACAGTCATCAAACCCGAAGGCCGTCTCAACACTTAGTTGAGGAGAACATCTGACCTCGCTGTCAAACATCTGCTAAACAAACAGGTATCGAACCCGAAGGTTGGCTCACCTTGAAGTTGAGAGGAACATCTGACCTCCCCGTCAGGCATTAGTTAAACAAACAGGCATCCAACCCGAAGGTCGGCACAACACGAAGTTGAGAAGAACATCTGACCTCGCTGTCAGGCATCTGTTAAACAAACAGGCATCGAACTTGAAGGCAGGCTCAACACGAAGTTGAGAGGAACATATGACCTCGCCGTTAGGCATCTGTAAAACAAATAGGCATTGAATCCGAAGGTCGGCTCAACACGAAGTTGAGAGGAACATTTGACTTCACTGTCAAGCATCTGTTCGACAAACAGGAATCAAATCCGAAGGAAGGCTCAACCCGAAGTTGCGAAGAACGTCTGACCTCACCGTCAGGCATCTGTTAAACAAACAAGCATCGAACCCGTAGGGCGGCTCAACCCGAAGTTGATAAGGACATCTGACCTCGCCGTCAGGCATATGTTAAACAAATTGTCATCGAACCCGAAGGACGGCTCAACACGAAGTTGAGAGGAAAATCTGACCTCGCCGTCAGGCATCTGTTAAACAAACGGGCATCGAACCCGAAGGTCGGCTCAACATGAAGTTGAGAGGAACATTTGACTTCGCTGTCAAGCATCTGTTAAACAAACAGGCCTCAAATCTAAAGGTCGACTCAACCCGAAGTTGAGAAGAACATCTGACCTCGCCGTCAGGCATCATTTAAACAAGCAGGCATCGAACCCGAAGGTCGGCTCAACCCGAAGTTGATAAGAACATTTGACCTTGCCGTCAGGCATCATTTAAACAAATAGGCATCGAACTCGAAGGCCGACTCAACCCGAAGTTGATAAGAACATCTGACCTCGCTGTCAGGCATCTGTTAAACAAACAGGCATCGAACCCAAAGGTTGGCTCAACACGAAGTTGAGAGGATCATTTGGCCTCGCCGTCAGGCATCTGTTAAACAAACAGGCAACGAACCCGAAGGTCGGCTCAACATGAAGTTGAGAGGAACATTTGACTTCACTGTAATACATTTGTTGAACAAACAGGCATCAAATTTGAAGGCCAGCTCAATCCGAAGTTAAGAAGAACATCTGACCTCACCGTCAGGCATCTGTTAAACAAACAGGCATCGAACCTGAAGGGCGGCTTAACCCGAAGTTGATAAGAACATTAGACCTTACCGCCAGGCATCTATTAAACCAAAAGGCGTCGAACCCGAAGGCCGGCTCAACCCGATGTTGAGAAGAACATTTGACCTCGCCGTCAGGCATCTGTTAAACAAACAAGCATCGAACCCGAAGGCCGTCTCAATATTTAATTGATAAGAACATCTGACATCGCCGTCAAACATCTGTTAAACAAATAGGTATCGAACTTGAAGGCATGCTCAACTTTAAGTTAAGAGGAACATCTGACCTCCCCAACAGGCATTAGTTAAACAAACAGGCATCGAACCCGAAGGCCGGCACAACACAAAGTTGAGAAGAACATCTAACCTCGCTGTTAGGCATTTGTTAACCAAACAAGCATCCAATTTGATGGCCGACTCAACCCGAAGTTTAGAAGAACATCCGACCTTACTTTCAGGCATTAGTTAAACAAATAGGAATCGAACCCGAAGGCCGGCTCAACCCGAAGTTGAGAAGAACATCTGACCTAGCCCCCAGGCATCTGTTAAACAAACAGGCATCGAACCCAAAGGCCGACTCAACCCGAAGTTGAGAAGAACATCTGACCTCGCCGTCTGGCATCTGTTAAACAAAAAGGTGTGGAACCTGAAGGCCGGCTCAACCCGAAGTTGAGAAGAACATCTGACCTCGCCGTCAGGCATCTGTTAAACAAACAAGCATCAAACCCGAAGGCCGTCTCAACACTTAGTTGAGGAGAACATCGGACCTCGCTGTCAAACATCTGCTAAACAAACAGGTATCGAACCCGAAGGTTGGCTCACCTTGAAGTTGAGAGGAACATCTGACCTCCCCGTCAGGCATTAGTTAAACAAACAGGCATCCAACCCGAAGGTCGGCACAACACGAAGTTGAGAAGAACATCTGACCTCGCCGTCAGGCATCTGTTAAACAAACAGGCATCGAACTTGAAGGTCGGCTCAACACGAAGTTGAGAGGAACATATGACTTTGCTGTTAGGCATCTGTTAAACAAACAGGCATTGAACCCAAAGGTCGGGTCAACATGATGTTGAGAGGAACATTTGACTTCACTTTCAAGCATCTGTTAAACAAACAGGAATCGAATCCGAAGGAAGGCTCAACCCGAAGTTGAGAAGAACATCTGACCTCACCGTCAGGCATCTGTTAAACAAACAAGCATCGAACACGTAGGGCAACTCAACCCGAAGTTGAAAAGAACATCTGACCTCGCCGTCAGGCATATGTTAAACAAATTGTCATCGAACCCGAAGGACGGCTCAACACGAAGTTGAGAGGAAAATCTGACTTCGCCGTCAGGCATCTGTTAAACAAACGGGCATCGAACCCGAAGGTCGGCTCAACATGAAGTTGAGAGGAACATTTGACTTCGCTGTCAAGCATCTATTAAACAAACAGGCCTCAAATCCGAAAGCCGACTCAACCCGGAGATGAGAAGAACATCTGACCTCACCGTCAGGCATCGGTTAAACAAACAGGCATCGAACCCGAAGGGCGGCTCAACCCGAAGTTGATAAGAACATTAGACCTTACCACCAGGCATCTATTAAACAAAAAGGCGTCGAACCTGAAGGCCGTCTCATCACAAAGTTGAGAGGAACATCTGACCTCACCGTCAGGCATCTGTTGAACAAACAGGCATCGAACCCGAAGGGCGGCTCAACCCGCTGTTTATAAGAACATTAGACATCACAGTCAGGCACCTATTAAACAAAAAGGCACCGAACCTGAAGGCCGGCTCAACCCGAAGTTGAGAATAACATTTGACCTCGCCGTCAGGCATCTATCAAACAAACAGGCATCGAACCCGAATACCGTCTCAATCTTTAATTGAGAAGAACATCTGACCTCGCCGTCAAACATCTATTAAACAAATAGGCATCGAACTCAAAGGCCTGCTCAACTTTAAATTTAGAGGAACATCTGACCTCCCCATCAGGCATTAGTTAAACAAACAGGCATCGAACCCGAAGGCCGGCACAACACGAAGTTGAGAAGAACATCTGACCTCGCTGTTAGGCATTTGTTAAACAAACAAGCATCCAATTTGATGACCGACTCAACCCGAAGTTTAAAAGAACATCTGACCTCGCCGTCCGGCATCTGTTAAACAAAAAGGTGTGGAACCTGAAGGCCGGCTCAACCCGAAGTTGAGAAGAACATCTGACCTCGCCATCAGGCATCTGTTAAACAAACAGTCATCAAACCCGAAGGCCGTCTCAACACTTAGTTGAGGAGAACATCTGACCTCGCTGTCAAACATCTGCTAAACAAACAGGTATCGAACCCGAAGGTTGGCTCACCTTGAAGTTGAGAGGAACATCTGACCTCCCCGTCAGGCATTAGTTAAACAAACAGGCATCCAACCCGAAGGTCGGCACAACACGAAGTTGAGAAGAACATCTGACCTCGCTGTCAGGCATCTGTTAAACAAACAGGCATCGAACTTGAAGGCAGGCTCAACACGAAGTTGAGAGGAACATATGACCTCGCCGTTAGGCATCTGTAAAAGAAACAGGCATTGAATCCGAAGGTCGGCTCAACACGAAGTTGAGAGGAACATTTGACTTCACTGTCAAGCATCTGTTCGACAAACAGGAATCAAATCCGAAGGAAGGCTCAACCCGAAGTTGCGAAGAACATCTGACCTCACCGTCAGGCATCTGTTAAACAAACAAGCATCGAACCCGTAGGGCGGCTCAACCCGAAGTTGATAAGGACATCTGACCTCGCCGTCAGGCATATGTTAAACAAATTGTCATCGAACCCGAAGGACGGCTCAACACGAAGTTGAGAGGAAAATCTGACCTCGCCGTCAGGCATCTGTTAAACAAACGGGCATCGAACCCGAAGGTCGGCTCAACATGAAGTTGAGAGGAACATTTGACTTCGCTGTCAAGCATCTGTTAAACAAACAGGCCTCAAATCTAAAGGCCGACTCAACCCGAAGTTGAGAAGAACATCTGACCTCGCCGTCAGGCATCACTTAAACAAGCAGGCATCGAACCCGAAGGTCGGCTCAACCCGAAGTTGATAAGAACATTTGACCTTGCCGTCAGGCATCATTTAAACAAATAGGCATTGAACTCGAAGGTCGACTCAACCCGAAGTTGATAAGAACATCTGATCTCGCCGTCAGGCAACTGTTAAACAAACAGGCATCGAACCCGAAGGTCGGCTTAACATGAAGTTGAGAGGAACATTTGACATTACTGTAAAGCATTTGTTAAATAAACAGGTACCAAATTCGAAAGTCGGCTCAACCCGAAGTTGAGAAGAACATCTGACCTCACCGTCAGGCATCTGTTGAACAAACAGGCATCGAACCCGAAGGGCGGCTCAACTCGCTGTTTATAAGAACATTAGACATCACAGTCAGGCATCTACTAAACAAAAAGGCACCGAACCCGAAGGCCGGCTCAACCCGAAGTTGAGAAGAACATTTGACCTCGCCGTCAGGCATTGAACCCGAATACCGTCTCAATCTTTAATTGAGAAGAACATCTGACCTCTCTGTCAAACATCTATTAAACAAATAGGCATCGAACTCGAAGGCCTGCTCAACTTTAAATTTAGAGGAACATCTGACCTCCCCATCAGGCATTAGTTAAACAAACAGGCATCGAACCCGAAGGCCGGTACAACACGAAGTTGAGAAGAACATTTGACCTCGCTGTTAGGCATTTGTTAAACATACAAGCATCCAATTTGATGGCAGACTCAACCCGAAGTTTAGAAGAACATCCGACCTCACTGTCAGGCATTAGTTAAACAAATAAGAATCGAACCCGAAGGCCGGCTCAACCCGAAGTTGAGAAGAACATCTGACCTAGCCGCCAGGCATCTGTTAAACAAACAGGCATCGAACCCAAAGGCCGACTCAACCCGAAGTTGATAAGAACATTTGACCTCGCCGTCAGGCATCTGTTAAACAAACAGGCATTGAACCCAAAGGTTGGCTCAACACGAAGTTGAGAGGAACATTTGGCCTCGCTGTCAGGCATCTGTTAAACAAACAGGCAACGAACCCGAAGGTCGGCTCAACATGAAGTTTAGAGGAACATTTGACTTCACTGTCAAACATTTGTTAAACAAACAGGCATCAAATTTGAAGGTCGGCTCAACCCGAAGTTAAAAAGAACATCTGACCTCACCATCAGGCATCTGTTAAAAAAACAGGCATCGAACCCGAAGGGCGGCTTAACCCGAAGTTGATAAGAACATTAGACCTTACCGCCAGGCATCTATTAAACAAAAAGGCGTCGAACTCGAAGGCCAGCTCAACCCGATGTTGAGAAGAACATTTGACCTCGCCGTCAGGCATCTGTTAAACAAACAAGCATCGAACCCGAAGGCCGTCTCAATATTTAATTGAGAAGAACATCTGACCTCGCCGTCAAACATCTGTTAAACAAATAGGCATCGAACTTGAAGGCCTGCTCAACTTGAAGTTAAGAGGAACATCTAACCTCCCCATCAGGCAATAGTTAAACAAACAGGCATCGAACCCGAAGGCCGGCACAACACGAAGTTGAGAAGAACATCTGACCTTGCTGTTAGGCATTTGTTAAACAAACAAGCACCCAATTTGATGGTCGACTCAACCCGAAGTTTAGAAGAACATCCGACCTTACTGTCAGGCATTAGTTAAACAAATAGGAATCGAACCCGAAGGCCTGCTCAACCCGAAGTTGAGAAGAACATCTGACCTAGCCGCCAGGCATCTGTTAAACAAACAGGCATCGAACCCAAAGGCCGACTCAACCCGAAGTTGAGAAGTACATCTGACCTCGCCGTCCGACATCTGTTAAACAAAAAGGTGTGGAACCTGAAGGCCGGCTCAATCCGAAGTTGAGAAGAATATCTGACCTCGCCATCAGGCATCTGTTAAAGAAACAGGCATCAAACCCGAAGGCCGTCTCAACCCTTAGTTGAGGAGACAATCTGACCTCGCCGTCAAACATCTGCTAAACAAACAGGTATCGAACCCGAAGGTCGGCTCATCTTGAAGTTGAGAGGAACATCTGACCTCCCCGTCAGGCATTAGTTAAATAAACAGGCATCGAACCCGAAGGTCGGCACAACACGAAGTTGAGAAGAACATATGACCTCGCCGTCAGGCATCTGTTAAACAAACAGGCATCGAACGTGAAGGTCGGCTCAACACGAAGTTGAGAGGAACATCTGACTTTGCTGTTAGGCATCTGTTAAACAAACAGGCATCAAACCCAAAGGTCGGGTCAACATGATGTTGAGAGGAACATTTGACTTCACTTTCAAGCATCTGTTAAACAAACAGGAATCAAATCCGAAGGAAGGCTCAACCCGAAGTTGAGAAGAACATCTGACCTCACCGTCAGGCATCTGTTAAATAAACAAGCATCGAACACGTAGGGCGGCTCAACCCGAAGTTGAAAAGAACATCTGACCTCGCTGTCAGGCATATGTTAAACAAATTGTCATCGAACCCGAAGGACGGCTCAACACGAAGTTGAGAGGAAAATCTGACTTCGCCGTCAGGCATCTGTTAAACAAACGGGCATCGAACCCGAAGGTCGGCTCAACATGATGTTGAGAGGAACATTTGACTTCGCTGTCAAGCATCTGTTAAACAAACAGGCCTCAAATCCGAAAGCCGACTCAACCCGGAGATGAGAAGAACATCTGACCTCACCGTCAGGCATCGGTTAAACATACAGGAATCGAACCCGAAGGGCGGCTCAACCCGAAGTTGATAAGAACATTAGACCTTACCGCCAGGCATCTATTAAACAAAAAGGCGTCGAACCCGAAGGCCGACTCAACAAAAAGTTGAGAGGAACATCTGACCTCGCCGTCAGGAAACTATTAAACAAACAGGCATC
The DNA here is from genome assembly GCA_963859935.3 of Lathyrus sativus. Lineage (NCBI taxonomy): Eukaryota > Viridiplantae > Streptophyta > Magnoliopsida > Fabales > Fabaceae > Lathyrus > Lathyrus sativus. The sequence goes on along the minus strand of CAWUDS030000958.1, from coordinate 204,120 downwards.
GAACCCGAAGGTCGGCTTAACATGAAGTTGAGAGGAACATTTGACATTACTGTAAAGCATCTGTTAAACAAACAGGTACCAAATTCGAAAGTCGGCTCAACCCGAAGTTGAGAAGAACATCTGTCCTCACCGTCAGGCATCTGTTGAACAAACAGGCATCGAACCCGAAGGGCGGCTCAACCCGCTGTTTATAAGAACATTAGACATCACAGTCAGGCATCTATTAAACAAAAAGGCATCGAACCCGAAGGCCGGCTCAACCCGAAGTTGAGAAGAACATTTGACCTCGCTGTCAGGCATCTATCAAACAAACAGGCATCGAACCCGAATACCGTCTCAATATTTAATTGAGAAGAACATCTGACCTCGCCGTCAAACATCTATTAAACAAATAGGCATCGAACTCGAAGGCCTGCTCAACTTTAAATTTAGAGGAACATCTGACCTCCCCATCAGGCATTAGTTAAACAAACAGGCATCGAACCCGAAGGCTGGCACAACACGAAGTTGAGAAGAACATCTGACCTCGCTGTTAGGCATTTGTTAAACAAAAAAGCATCCAATTTGATGGCCGACTCAACCCGAAGTTTAGAAGAACATCCGACCTTACTGGCAGGCATTAGTTAAACAAATAAGAATCGAACCCGAAGGCCGGCTCAACCCGAAGTTGAGAAGAACATCTGACCTAGCCGCCAGGCATCTGTTAAACAAACAGGCATCGAACCCAAAGGCCGACTCAACCCGAAGTTGATAAGAACATCTGACCTCGCCATCAGGCATCTGTTAAACAAACAGGCATCGAACCCAAAGGTTGGCTCAACACGAAGTTGAGAGGAACATTTGGCCTCGCCGTCAGGCATCTGTTAAACAAACAGGCAACGAACCCGAAGGACGGCTCAACATGAAGTTGAGAGGAACATTTGACTTCACTGTCAAACATTTGTTAAACAAACATGCATCAAATTTGAAGGCCGGCTCAACCCGAAGTTAAGAAGAACATCTGACCTCACCGTCAGGCATCATTTAAACAAACAAGCATCGTACCCGAAGGGCGGCTTAACCCGAAGTTGATAAGAACATTAGAACTTACCGCCAGGCATCTATTAAACAAAAAGGCGTCGAACCCGAAGGCCGGCTTAACCCGATGTTGAGAAGAACATTTGACCTCGCCGTCAGGCATCTGTTAAACAAACAAGCATCGAACCCGAAGGCCGTCTCAATCTTTAATTGAGAAGAACATTGACCTCCCCGTCAGGCATCTGTTAAACAAACAGGCAACAATCCCGAATGTCATCTCAACCCTTAGTTGAGAAGAACATCTGAACTCGCCGTCAAACATCTGTTAAACAAACAGGTATCAAACCCGAAGGCCGACTCACCTTGAAGTTGAGAGGAACATCTGACCTCCCCGTCAGACATTAGTTAAACAAACAGGCATCGAACCGGAAGGTCGGTACAACACGAAGTTGAGATGAACATCTGACCTCGCCTTCAGGCATCTCTTAAACAAACAGGTATCGAACCTGAAGGCCGGCTCAAAACGAAGTTGAGAGGAACATCTGACCTCGCCGTTAGGCATCTGTTAAACAAACAGGCATCGAACCCGAAGGTCGGCTCAACATGAAGTTGAGAAGAACATTTGACTTAACTGTCAAGCATCTGTTAAACAAATAGGAATCAGATCCGAAGGAAGGCTCAACCCGAAGTTGAGAACAACATCTGACCTCACCGTCAGGCATCTGTTAAACAAACAATCATCGAACCCGTAAGGCGGCTCTACCCGAAGTTGATAAGAACATCTGACCTCGCTATCAGGCATCTGTTAAAGAAACGGGCATCGAACACGAAGGTCGGCTCACCATGAAGTTGAGAGGAACATTTGACTTCGCTGTCAAGCATCAGTTAAACAAACAAGCATCAAATCCGAAGGCTGAATCAACCTGAAGATGAGAAGAACATCTGACCTCACCGTCAGGCATCTGTTAAACAAACAGGCATCGAACCCGAAGGGCGGCTAAACCCAAAGTTGATAAGAACATCTGACCTCGCTGTCAGGCATCATTTAAACAAACAGGCATCGAACCCGAAGGCCGGCTCAACACAAAGTTGAGAGGAACATCTGACCTCGCCGTCAGGCATCTGTTAGACAAACAGGCATCGAACCCGAAGGTCGGCTTAACATGAAGTTGAGAGGAACATTTGACATTACTGTCAAGCATCTGTTAAACAAACAGGCACCAAATCCGAAAGCCAGCTCAACCCGAAGTTGAGAAGAACGTCTGACCTGACCATCAGGCATCTGTTAAACAAACAGGCATCGAACCCGAAGGGCAGCTCAACCCGAAGTTGATAAGAACATTAGACCTCACCGTTAGGCATCTATTAAACAAAAAGGCATCGAACTCAAAGGCCGGCTCAACCCGAAGTTGAGAAGAACATTTGACTTCGCCGTCAGGCATCTATCAAACAAACAGGCATCGAACCCGAAGCCCGTCTCAATCTTTAATTGAGAAGAACATCTGACCTTGCTGTCATACATCTGTTAAACAAATTGGCATCGAACTCGAAGGCCTGCTCAACTTGAAGTTTAGTGGAACATCTGACCTTCCCATCAGGCATTAGTTAAACAAACAGGCATCGAACCCGAAGGCCGGCACAACACGAAGTTGAGAAAAACATCTGACCTCGCTGTCAGGCATTTGCTAAATAAACAGGCATCGAATTTGATGGTTGACTCAACCCGAAGTTGAGAAGAACATCCTACCTCGCTGTCAGGCATTAGTTAAACAAACAGGACTCAAACCCGAAGGCCGGCTCAACCCGAAGTTGAGAGGAACATCTGACCTAGTCGCCAGGTATCTGTTAAACAAACAGGCATCGAACCCAAAGGCTGACTCAACCCGAAGTTTAGAAGAACATTTGACCTCGTCGTCGGGAATTTGTTAAACAAAAAGGTGTGGTCAGATGTTCCACTAAACTTCAGGTTCCACACCTTTTTATTTAACAGATGCCTGACGGCGAGGTCAGATGTTCCTCTCAACTTCGTGTTGAGCCGGCCTTTGGGTTAGATGCCTGTTTGTTTAACAAATGCCTAACGGTGAGGTCAAATGTTCTTATCAACTTCAAGTTGAGCCGACCTTCAGGTTCGATGCCTGTTTGTTTAACAGATGTTTGATGGCGAGGTCAGATGTTCTTCTCAATTAAGGATTGAGTCGGCCTTCGGGTTCGATGCCTGTTTGTTTAACAAATGCCTGGCGGAGAGGTCAAATGTTCTTCTCTACTTCGGGTTGAGCCGCCCTTTGGGTTTGATGCCTGTTTGTTTAACAGATGCCTGACGGTGAGGTCATATGTTCTTCTCAACTTCGGGTTGAGCCGGCCTTCGGATTTGATGCCTGTTTGTTTAACAGATGCTTGACAGTGAAGTCAAATGTTCCTCTCAACTTCATGTTGAGTCGACCTTCAGGTTCGATGCCTCTTTGTTTAAGAGATGCCTGACAGCGGGGTCAGATGTTCCTCTCAACTTCGTGTTGAGCCGGCCTTCGAGTTCGATGCCTGTTTGTTTAACAGATGCCTGACGGCGAGGTGAGATGTTCTTATCAACTTCGGGTTGAACCGGCCTTCGGGTTCGATGCCTGTCTGTTTAATAGATGCCTAAAGGGGAAGTCAGATGTTCTTATCAACTTCGGGTTGGGCCGCCCTTCGGGTTCGATGCCTGTTTGTTTACCAGATGCCTGACGTTCTTTTCAACTTCGGGTTGAGTCGGCCTTCGGATTTGATGCCTGTTTGTTTAACAGATTCTTGACAGTGAAGTCGGATGTTCTTCACAATTAAGGATTGAGATGGCCTTCGGGTTTGATGCTTGTTTGTTTAATAGATGCCTAACGGCAAGGTCAAATGTTCTTCTCAACTTCGGGTTGAGTCGGCCTTCGGGTTCGATGCCTGTTTGTTTAACAGATGTCTCGCGGAGACGTCTAATGTTCTTATCAACTTCAGGTTGAGCCGCCCTTCGGGTTCGATGCATGTTTATTTAACAGTTGGCTGACGGTGAGGTCAGATGTTCCTCTCAACTTCGGGTTGAGTCGGCCTTCGGATTTGATGCCTGTTTGTTTAACAGATGCTTATAGTGAAGTGAAATGTTCCTCTAAACTTCATGTTGAGCCTACCTTCAGGTTCGATGCCTGTTTGTTTAAGACATGCCTGACAGCGAGGTCAGATGTTCCTCTCAACTTCATGTTGAGCCGGCCTTCGAGTTCTATGCCTGTTTGTTTAACAGATGCCTGACAGCGAGGTCAGATGTTCTTATCAACTTCGGGTTGAACCGGCCTTCGGGTTCGATGCCTGTCTGTTTAATAGATGCCTAAAGGGGAAGTCAGATGTTCTTATCAACTTCGGGTTGGGCCGCCCTTCGGGTTCGATGCCTGTTTGTATAACAGATGCCTGACGTTCTTTTCAACATCGGGTTGAGTCGGCCTTCGGATTTGATGCCTGTTTGTTTAACAGATGCTTGACAGTGAAGTCGGATGTTCTTCTCAATTAAGGATTGAGATGGCCTTCGGGTTTGATGCTTGTTTGTTTAACAGATGCCTAACAGCGAGGTCAAATGTTCTTCTCAACTTCGTGTTGATTCGGCCTTCGGGTTCGATGCCTGTTTGTTTAACAGATGTCTCGCGGAGAGGTCTAATGTTCTTATCAACTTCAGGTTGAGCCGCCCTTCGGGTTCGATGCCTGTTTGTTTAACAGTTTCCTGACGTTGAGGTCATATGTTCCTCTCAACTTCGTGTTGAGCCGGCCTTCGGATTTGATGCCTGTTTGTTTAACAGATGCTTGATAGTGAAGTCAAATGTTCCTCTAATTTTCATGTGGAGCCTACCTTCAGGTTCGATGCCTGTTTGTTTAACAGATGCCCGACGGAGAGGTCAGATGTTCCTCTCAACTTCGTGTTGAGCCGGCCTTCGGGTTCGATGCCTGTTTGTTTAACAAATGCCTGACAGCGAGGTCAAATGTTCTTATCAACTTCGGGTTGAGCCGACCTTCGGGTTCGATGCCTGTTTGTTTAACAGATGCCTGACGGTGAAGTCAGATGTTCTTATCATCTTCGGGTTGAGCCGCCCTTTGGGTTCGATGCCTAATTGTTTTACAGATGCCTGACAGTGAGGTCTGATTTTCTTCTCAACTTGGTGTTGAGCCGGCCTTCGAGTTTGATGCCTGTTTGTTTAACAGATGCCTGACGGCGAGGTCAGATGTTCTTATCAACTTTGGGTTGAGCCGCCCTTTGGGTTTGATGCCTGTTTGTTTAACAGATGCCTGACAGCGAGGTCAGATGTTCCTCTCAACTTCTTATTGAGCCGGCCTTCGGGTTCGATGCCTGTTTGTTTAAGAGATGCCTGACGGCGAGGTCAGATGTTCTTATCAACTTCGGGTAGAGCCGCCCTTCGGATTTGATGCCTGTTTGTTTAACAGATGCTTGACAGTGAAGTCAGATGTTCCTCTAAACTTCGGGTTAAGTCAGCCTTCGGATTTAATGCCTGTTTATTTAACAGATGCCTGAAGTCCATGTCAGATGTTCCTCTTAACTTCGTGTTGAGCCGGCCTTCGGGTTCAATGCCTGTTTGTTTATCAAATGCCTGACGGGGAGGTCAGATGTTCTTATCATCTTCGGGTTGAGCCGCCCTTCGGGTTCGATGCCTGTTTATTTAACAGATGTTTGACGGCGAGGTCAGATGTTCTTCTCAACTAAGAGTTGAGACGACCTTCAGGTTTGATGCCAGTTTGTTTAATAGATGCTTGACTGGGAGGTCAGATGTTCTTCTCAACTTCGGGTTGAGCCGACCTTCGGGTTCCACACCTTTTTGTTTAACAGATGCCTGACGGCGAGGTCAGATGTTCCTCTCAACTTCGTGTTGAGCCGGCCTTCAGGTTAGATGCCTGTTTGTTTAACAGATGCCTGACGGTGAGGTCAGATGTTCTTCTCAACTTCAAGTTGAGCCTACCTTCGGGTTCGATGCCTGTTTGTTTAATAGATGCCTGGCGGAGAGGACAGATGTTCTTCTCAACTTCGGTTTGAGCCGCTCTTTGGGTTTGATGCCTGTTTGTTTAACAGATGCCTGGCGGTGAGGTCAGATGTTCTTCTCAACTTCGGGTTGAGTCGGCCTTCGGATTTGATGCCTGTTTGTTTATTAGATGCTTGACAGTGAAGTAAAATGTTACTCTCAACTTCATGTTGAGCCGACCTTCAAGTTCAATTCCTTTTTGTTTAACAGATGCCTGACAGCGAGGTCAGATGTTCCTCTCAACTTCGTGTTGAGCTGGCCTTCGGGTTTGATGCCAGTTTGTTTAATAGATGCCTGACGGCGAGGTCAGATGTTCTTATCAACTTCGGGTTGAGCCGCCCTTCGGGTTTGATGCCTGTTTGTTTAACAGATGCCTGACGGCGAAGTCAGCTGTTCTTATCAACTTCGTGTTGAGCCGGCCTTCGGGTTCGATGCCTGTTTGTTTAAGAGATGCCTGACGGCGAGGTCAGATGTTCTTATCAACTTCGGGTTGTGCCGCCCTTCGGGACCGATGCCTGTTTTTTTAACAGATGCCTGACGTTGAGGTCAGATGTTCTTCTCAACTTCGGGTTGAGCCGCCTTTTGGGTTTGATGCCTGTTTGTTTAACAGATGCCTGACAGTGAGGTCAGATGTGCTTCTTAACTTCGGGTTGAGCCGGCCTTCGGATTTGATGCCTGTTTGTTTAACAGATGCCTGACGGCGAAGTCAGATGTTCTTATCAACTTCGGGTTGAGTCGCCCTTCAGGTTCGATGCCTGTTTGTTTAAGAGATGCTTGATGGCGAGGTCAGATGTTCCTCTCAACTTCGTGTTGAGATGGCCTTCGGGTTCGATGCCTGTTTGTTTAATAGATGCCTGACGGCGAGGTCTGATGTTCTTATCAACTTCGGGTTGAGCCACCCTTCGGGTTCGATGCCTATTTTTGTAACAGATGCGTGAGGTTGAGGTCAGATGTTCTTTTCAACTTCGGGTTGAGTCGGCCTTCGGATTCGAAACCTGTTAGTTTAACAAATGCTTGACAGTGAAGTCAGATGTTCCTCTCAACTTTGGGTTAAGCCGGCCTTCAGATTTAATGCTTGTTTATTTAACAGATGCCTGAAGTCGATGTCAGATGTTCCTCTCAACTTCGTGTTGAGCCGGCCATCGGGTTCGATGCCTGTTTGTTTAACAGATGCCTGACGGGGAGGTCAGCTGTTCTTATCAACTTCTGGTTGAGCCGCCCTTCGGGTTCGATGCCTGTTTGTTTAAGAGATGCCTGACGGGGAGCTCAGATGTTCTTATCAACTTTGGGTTGAGCCGCCCTTCGGGTTCGATGCCTGTTTGTTTAACAGATGCTTGACGGCGAGGTCAGATGTTCTTCTCAACTAAGGGTTGAGACGACCTTCAGGTTTGATGCCTGTTTGTTTAACAAATGCCTGACGGGGAGGTCAGATGTTCTTCTCAACTTTGGGTTGAGCCGACCTTCGGGTTCCACACCTTTTTGTTTAACAGATACCTGACAGCGAGGTCAGATGTTCCTCTCAAATTCGTGTTGAGCCGGCCTTCGGGTTAGATGCTTGTTTGTTTAACAGATGCCTGACGGTGAGGTCAGATGTTCTTCTCAACTTCAACTTGAGCCGACCTTCAGGTTTGATGCCTATTTGTTTAACAGATGTTTGATGGCGAGGTCAGATGTTCTTCTCAATTAAGGATTGAGTCGGCCTTCGGGTTTGATGCCTGTTTGTTTAAGAGATGCCTGGCAGAGAGTTCAGATGTTCTTCTCAACTTCGGGTTGAGCCGCCCTTTGGGTTTGATGCCTGTTTGTTTAACAGATGCCTGAGGGTGAGGTCAGATGTTCTTCTCAACTTCGGGTTGAGCCAGCCTTCGGATTTGATGCCTGTTTGTTTAACAGATGCTTGATAGTGAAGTCAAATGTTACTCTCAACTTCATGTTGAGCCGACCTTCAGGTTCAATGCCTGTTTGTTTAACATATGCCTGACGGCGAGGTCAGATGTTCCTCTCAACTTCGTGTTGAGCCGGACTTCGAGTTCGATGCCTGTTTGTTTAACAGATGCGTGACGGTGAGGTCAGATGTTCTTATCAACTTCGAGTTGAGCCGGCCTTCGGGTTTGATGCCTGTTTGTTTAACAGATGCCTGACGGCAAAGTCAGATGTTCTAATCAACTTTGGGTTGAACCGCCCTTCGGGTTCGATGCCTGTTTGTTTAAGAGATGCTTGAAGGCGAGGTCAGATGTTCCTCTCAACTTCGTGTTGAGACGGCCTTCGGGTTCGATGCTTGTTTGTCTAATAGATGCCTGACGGCGAGGTTAGATGTTCTTATCAACTTCGGGTTGAGCCGCCCTTCGGGTTCGATGCCTGTTTTTGTAACAGATGCCTGACGTTGAGGTCAGATGTTCTTTTCAACTTCGGGTTAAGTCAGCCTTCGGATTCGAAACCTGTTAGTTTAACAGATGCTTGACAGTGAAGTCAGATGTTCCTCTCAACTTCGAGTTAAGCCGGCCCTCGGATTTAATGCCTATTTATTTAACAGATGCCTGAAGTCGATGTCAGATGTTCCTCTCAACTTCGTGTTGAGCCGGCCTTCAGGTTCGATGCCTGTTTGTTTAACAGATGCCTAACAGGGAGGTCAGATGTTCTTATCAACTTCTGGTTGAGCCGCCCATCGGGTTCGATGCCTGTTTGTTTAACAGATGTTTGACGGCGAGGTCAGATGTTCTTCTCAACTAAGGGTTGAGACGACCTTCAGGTTTGATGCCTGTTTGTTTAACAGATGCCTGACGGCGAGGTCAGATGTTCCTCTCAACTTTGTGTTGAGCCGGCCTTCGGGTTAGATGCTTGTTTGTTTAACAGATGCCTGACGTTGAGGTCAGATGTTCTTTTCAACTACGGGTTGAGTCGGCCTTCGGATTTGATGCCTGTTTGCTTAACAGATGCTTGACAGTGAAGTAAGATGTTCCTCTCAACTTCGGGTTAAGCCGGCCTTCAGATTTAATGCCTGTTTATTTAACAGATGCCCGAAGTCGATGTCAGATGTTCCTCTCAACTTCGTGTTGAGCCGGCCTTCGGGTTCGATGCCTGTTTGTTTAACAGATGCCTGACGGGGAGGTCAGATGTTCTTATCAACTTCGGGTTGAGCAGCCCTTCGGGTTCGATGCCTGTTTGTTTAACAGATGTTTGACAGCGAGGTCAGATGTTCTTCTCAACTAAGGGTTGAGACGACCTTAAGGTTTGATGCCTGTTTGTTTAACAGATTCCTGACGGGGAGGTCAAATGTTCTTCTCAACTTCGCGTTGAGCCGGCCTTCGGGTTAGATGCTTGTTTGTTTAACAGATGCCTGGAAGGGAGGTCAGATGTTCTTATCAACTTCTAGTTGAGCCGCCCTGCGGGTTCGATGCCTGTTTGTTTAACAGATGCCTGACGGGGAGGTCAGATGTTCTTATCAACTTCGGGTTGAGCAGCCCTTCGGGTTCGATGCCTGTTTGTTTAACAGATGTTTGACAGCGAGGTCAGATGTTCTTCTCAACTAAGGGTTGAGACGACCTTAAGGTTTGATGCCTGTTTGTTTAACAGATTCCTGACGGGGAGGTCAAATGTTCTTCTCAACTTCGCGTTGAGCCGGCCTTCGGGTTAGATGCTTGTTTGTTTAACAGATGCCTGACGGTGAGGTCAGATGTTCTTCTCAACTTCAAGTTGAGCCGACCTTCGGGTTCAATGTCTGTTTGTTTAACAGATGTTTGATGGCAAGGTCAGATGTTCTTCTCAATTAAGGATTGAGTCGGCCTTCGGGTTCGATGCCTGTTTGTTTAACAGATGCTTGGCGGAGAGGTTAGATGTTCTTCTCAACTTCGGGTTGAGCCGCCCTTTGGGTTTGATGCCTGTTTGTTTAACAGATGCCTGACGGTGAGGTCAGATGTTCTTCTCAACTTCGGGTTGAGCCGGCCTTCGGATTTGATGCCTGTTTGTTTAACAGATGCTTGACAGTGAAGTCAAATGTTACTCTCGACTTCATGTTGAGCCGACCTTCAGGTTTAATGTCTGTTTGTTTAACAGATGCTTGACAACGAGGTCAGATGTTCCTCTCAACTTCGTGTTGAGCCGGCCTTCGGGTTCGATGCCTGTTTGTTTAACAGATGCCTGACGGCGAGGTCAGATGTTCATATCTTCTTTGGGTTGAGCCGGCCTTCGGGTTTGATGCCTGTTTGTTTAACAGATGCCTGACGGCGAAGTTAGATGTTCTTATCAACTTCGGGTTGAGCCGCCCTTCGGGTTCGATGCCTGTCTGTTTAAGAGATGCTTGACGGCGAGGTCAGATGTTCCTCTCAACTTCGTGTTGATCTGTCCTTCGGGTTCGATGCCTGTTTGTTTAAGAGATGCCTGACGGCGAGGTCAGATGTTCTTATCAATTTCGTGTTGAGCCGCCCTTCGGGATCGATGCCTGTTTTTTTAATATATGCCTGACATTGACGTCAGATGCTCTTTTCAACTTCGGGTTGAATCGGCCTTCGGATTTTATGCCTGTTTGTTTAACAGATGCTTGACAGTGAAGTCAGATGTTCCTCTCAACTTCAGGTTAAGCCGGCCTTCGGATTTAATGCCTGTTTATTTAATAAATGCCTGACGTCGATGTCAGATGTTCCTCTCAACTTCGTGTTGAGCCGGCCTTCGGGTTCAATGCCTGTTTGTTTAACAGATGCCTCACGGGGAGGTCAGATGTTCTTATCAACTTCAGGTTGAGCCGCCCTTCGGGGTCGATGCCTGTTTGTTTAACAGATGTTTGACGGCGAGGTCAGATGTTCTTCTCAACTAAGGGTTGAGACGGCTTTCGGGTTTGATGCCTGTTTGTTTAACAGATGCCCGACAAGGAGGTCAGATGTTCTTCTCAACTTCGGGTTGAGCCGGCCTTCGGGTTCCACACCTTTTTGTTTAACAGATGCCTGACGGCGAGGTCAGATGTTCCTCTCAACTTCGTGTTGAGCCGGCCTTCGGGTTAGATGCCTGTTTGTTTAAGAGATGCCTGACGGTGAGGTCAAATGTTCTTCTCAACTTCAAGTTGAGCCGACCTTCGGGTTCGATGCCTGTTTGTTTAACAGATGTTTGATGGCGAGGTCAGATGTTCTTCTCAATTAAGGATTGAGTCGGCCTTCGGGTTCGATGCATGTTTGTTTAACAGATGCCTGGCGGAGAGGTCAGATGTTCTTCTCAACTTCGGGTTGAGCCGTCCTTCGGGTTTGATGCCTGTTTGTTTAACAGATGCCTGACGGTGAGGTCAGATGTTCTTCTCGACTTCGGGTTGAGCCGGCCTTCGGGTTTGATGCCTGTTTGTTTAACAGATGTTTGACAGTGAATCAAATGTTCCTCTCAACTTCATGTTGAGCCAACCTTCAGGTTCAATGCCTGTTTGTTTAACAGATGCCTAACGGCGAGGTCAGATGTTCCTCTCAATTTCGTGTTGAGCCGGCCTTCAGGTTTGATGCATGTTTGTTTAACAGATGCCTGACAGAGAGGTCAGATGTTCTTCTCAACTTCGTGTTGAGCCGGCCTTCGGATTAGATGCCTGTTTGTTTAACAGATGCCTGACGGTGAGGTCAGATGTTCTTCTCAACTTCAAGTTGAGCCGACCTTCGGGTTCGATGCCTGTTTGTTTAACAGATGTTTGATGGCGAAGTCAGATGTTCTTCTCAATTAAGCATTGAGTCGGCCTTCGGGTTCGATGCCTGTTTGTTTAACAGATGCCTGGCGGAGAGGTCAGATGTTCTTCTCAACTTCGGGTTGAGCCGCCCTTTGGGTTTGATGCCTGTTTGTTTAACAGATGCCTGAAAGTGAGGTCAGATTTTCTTCTCAACTTCGGGTTGAGCCGGCCTTCGGATTTGATGCCTGTTTGTTTAACAGATGCTTGATAGTGAAGTCAAATGTTCCCCTCAACTTCATGTTGAGCCGATCTTCAGGTTCGATGCCTCTTTGTTTAAGAGATGCCTTACGGCGATGTCAGATGTTCCTCTCAACTTCGTGTTGAGCCAGCCTTCGGGTTCGATGCCTGTTTGTTTAAGAGATGCCTGACGGCGAGGTCAGATGTTCTTATCAACTTCGGGTTGAGCCGGCCTTCGGGTTAGATGCCTGTTTTTGTAACAGATGCGTGACGTTGAGGTCAGATGTTCTTTTCAACTTCGGGTTGAGTCGGCCTTCGGATTTGATGCCTGTTTGTTTAACAGATGCTTGACAGATAAATCAGATGTTCCTCTCAACTTAGGGTTAAGCCGGCCTTCGGATTTAATTCCTGTTTATTTAACAGATGCTTGAAGTCGATGTTAGATGTTCCTCTCAAATCCGTGTTGAGTCGGCCTTCGGGTTAGATGCTTGTTTGTTTAACAGATGCCTGACGGTGAGGTCAGATGTTCTTCTCAACTTCAACTTGAGCCGACCTTCAGGTTCGATGCCTATTTGTTTAACAGATGTTTGATGGCGAGGTCAGATGTTCTTCTCAATTAAGGATTGAGTCGGCCTTCGGGTTCGATGCCTGTTTGTTTAAGAGATGCCTGGCAGAGAGGTCAGATGTTCTTCTCAACTTCGGGTTGAGCCGCCCTTTGGGTTTGATGCCTGTTTGTTTAACAGATGCCTGAGGGTGAGGTTAGATGTTCTTCTTAACTTCGGGTTGAGCCAGCCTTCGGATTTGATGCCTGTTTGTTTAACAGATGCTTGATAGTGAAGTCAAATGTTACTCTCAACTTCATGTTGAGCCGACCTTCAGGTTCAATGCCTGTTTGTTTAACATATGCCTGACGGCGAGGTCAGATGTTCCTCTCAACTTCGTGTTGAGCCGGCCTTTGAGTTCGATGCCTGTTTGTTTAACAGATGCGTGACGGTGAGGTCAGATGTTCTTATCAACTTCGGGTTGAGCCGGCCTTCGGGTTTGATGCCTGTTTGTTTAACAGATGCCTGACGGCAAAGTCAGATGTTCTAATCAACTTTGGGTTGAACCGCCCTTCGGGTTCGATGCCTGTTTGTTTAAGAGATGCTTGAAGGCGAGGTCAGATGTTCCTCTCAACTTCGTGTTGAGACGGCCTTCGGGTTCGATGCCTGTTTGTCTAATAGATGCCTGACGGCGAGGTTAGATGTTCTTATCAACTTTGGGTTGAGCCACCCTTCGGGTTCGATGCCTGTTTTTGTAACAGATGCCTGACGTTGAGGTCAGATGTTCTTTTCAACTTCAGGTTAAGTCAGCCTTCGGATTCGAAACCTGTTAGTTTAACAGATGCTTGACAGTGAAGTCAGATGTTCCTCTCAACTTTGGGTTAAGCCGGCCCTCGGATTTAATGCCTATTTATTTAACAGATGCCTGAAGTCGATGTCAGATGTTCCTCTCAACTTCGTGTTAAGCCGGCCTTCAGGTTCGATGCCTATTTGTTTAACAGATTCCTAACAGGGAGGTCAGATGTTCTTATCAACTTCTGGTTAAGCCGCCCATCGGGTTCGATGCCTGTTTGTTTAACAGATGTTTGACGGCGAGGTCAGATGTTCTTCTCAACTAAGGGTTGAGACGACCTTCAGGTTTGATGCCTGTTTGTTTAACAGATGCCTGACGGCGAGGTCAGATGTTCCTCTCAACTTTGTGTTGAGCCGGCCTTCGGGTTAGAAGCTTGTTTGTTTAACAGATGCCTGACGTTGAGGTCAGATGTTCTTTTCAACTACGGGTTGAGTCGGCCTTCGGATTTGATGCCTGTTTGCTTAACAGATGCTTGACAGTGAAGTAAGATGTTCCTCTCAACTTCGGGTTAAGCCGACCTTCAGATTTAATGCCTGTTTATTTAACAGATGCCCGAAGTCGATGTCAGATGTTCCTCTCAACTTCGTGTTGAGTCGGCCTTCGGGTTCGATGCCTGTTTGTTTAACTGATGCCTGGAAGGGAGGTCAGATGTTCTTATCAACTTCTGGTTGAGCCGCCCTGCGGGTTTGATGCCTGTTTGTTTAACAGATGCCTGACGGGGAGGTCAGATGTTCTTATCAACTTCGGGTTGAGCAGCCCTTCGGGTTCGATGCCTGTTTGTTTAACAGATGTTTGACGGAGAGGTCAGATGTTCTTCTCAACTAAGGGTTGAGACGACCTTAAGGTTTGATGCCTGTTTGTTTAACAGATTCCTGACGGGGAGGTCAAATGTTCTTCTCAACTTCGCGTTGAGCCGGCCTTCGGGTTAGATGCTTGTTTGTTTAACAGATGCCTGACGGTGAGGTCAAATGTTCTTCTCAACTTCAAGTTGAGCCGACCTTCGGGTTCAATGCCTGTTTGTTTAACAGATGTTTGATGGCAAGGTTATATGTTCTTCTCAACTTCGGGTTGAGCCGCCCTTTGGGTTTGATGCCTGTTTGTTTAAGAGATGCCTGACGGCGAGGTCAGATGTTCTTATCAACTTCGGGTTGAGCCGCCCTTCGGGTTCGATGCCTGTCTGTTTAAGAGATGCCTGACGGCGAGGTCAGATGTTCCTCTCAACTTCGTGTTGATCTGTCCTTCGGGTTCGATGCCTGTTTGTTTAAGAGATGCCTGACGGCGAGGTCAGATGTTCTTATCAATTTCGTGTTGAGCCGGCCTTCGGGATCGATGCCTGTTTTTTTAATATATGCCTGACATTGAGGTCAGATGCTCTTTTCAACTTCGGGTTGAATCGGCCTTCGGATTTTATGCCTGTTTGTTTAACAGATGCTTGACAGTGAAGTCAGATGTTCCTCTCAACTTCAGGTTAAGCCGGCCTTCGGATTTAATGCATGTTTATTTAATAAATGCCTGACGTCGATGTCAGATGTTCCTCTCAACTTCGTGTTGAGCCGGCCTTCGGGTTCAATGCCTGTTTGTTTAACAGATGCCTCACGGGGAGGTCAGATGTTCTTATCAACTTCAGGTTGAGCCGCCCTTCGGGGTCGATGCCTGTTTGTTTAACAGATGTTTGACGGCGAGGTCAGATGTTCTTCTCAACTAAGGGTTGAGACGGCTTTCGGGTTTGATGCCTGTTTGTTTAACAGATGCCCGACAAGGAGGTCAGATGTTCTTCTCAACTTCGGGTTGAGCCGGCCTTCGGGTTCCACACCTTTTTGTTTAACAGATGCCTGACGGCGAGGTCAGATGTTCCTCTCAACTTCGTGTTGAGCCGGCCTTCGGGTTAGATGCCTGTTTGTTTAAGAGATGCCTGACGGTGAGGTCAAATGTTCTTCTCAACTTCAAGTTGAGCCGACCTTCGGGTTCGATGCCTGTTTGTTTAACAGATGTTTGATGGCGAGGTCAGATGTTCTTCTCAATTAAGGATTGAGTCGGCCTTCGGGTTCGATGCATGTTTGTTTAACAGATGCCTGGCGGAGAGGTCAGATGTTCTTCTCAACTTCGGGTTGAGCCGCCCTTCGGGTTTGATGCCTGTTTATTTAACAGATGCCTGACGGTGAGGTCAGATGTTCTTCTCGACTTCGGGTTGAGCCGGCCTTCGGGTTTGATGCCTGTTTGTTTAACAGATGTTTGACAGTGAATCAAATGTTCCTCTCAACTTCATGTTGAGCCAACCTTCAGGTTCAATGCCTGTTTGTTTAAAAGATGCCTAACGGCGAGGTCAGATGTTCCTCTCAATTTCGTGTTGAGCCGGCCTTCAGGTTTGATGCATGTTTGTTTAACAGATGCCTGACGGAGAGGTCAGATGTTCCTCTCAACTTCGTGTTGATCCGGCCTTCGGGTTAGATGCCTGTTTGTTTAACAGATGCCTGACGGTGAGGTCAGATGTTCTTCTCAACTTCAAGTTGAGCCGACCTTCGGGTTCGATGCCTGTTTGTTTAACAGATGTTTGATGGCGAGGTCAGATGTTCTTCTCAATTAAGCATTGAGTCGGCCTTCGGGTTCGATGCCTGATTGTTTAACAGATGCATGGCGGAGAGGTCAGATGTTCTTCTCAACATCGGGTTGAGCCGCCCTTTGGGTTTGATGCCGGTTTGTTTAACAGATGCCTAACAGTGAGGTCAGATTTTCTTCTCAACTTCAGGTTGAGCCGGCCTTCGGATTTGATGCCTGTTTGTTTAACAGATGCTTGATAGTGAAGTCAAATGTTCCCCTCAACTTCATGTTGAGCCGATCTTCAGGTTCGATGCCTCTTTGTTTAAGAGATGCCTGACGGCGATGTCAGATGTTCCTCTCAACTTCGTGTTGAGCCAGCCTTCGGGTTCGATGTCTGTTTGTTTAAGATGATGCCTGACGGCGAGGTCAGATGTTCTTATCAACTTCGGGTTGAGCCGGCCTTCGGGTTAGATGCCTGTTTTTGTAACAGATGCGTGACGTTGAGGTCAGATGTTCTTTTCAACTTCGGGTTGAGTCGGCCTTCGGATTTGATGCCTGTTTGTTTAATAGATGCTTGACAGATAAGTCAGATGTTCCTATCAACTTAGGGTTAAGCCGGCCTTCGGATTTAATTCCTGTTTATTTAACAGATGCTTGAAGTCGATGTCAGATGTTCCTCTCAACTTCGTGTTGAGCTGGCCTTCGAGTTCGATGCTTGTTTGTTTAACAGATGCTTGAAGTCGATGTCAGATGTTCCTCTCAACTTCGTGTTGAGCTGGCCTTCGGGTTCGATGCTTGTTTGTTTAACAGATGCCTGACGGGGAGGTCAGATGTTCTTATCAACTTCGGGTTGAGCCGCCCTTCAGGTTCGATGCCTGTTTGTTTAACAGATGTTTGACAGCGAGGTCAGATGTTCTTCTCAAATAGGGGTTGAGACGGCCTTCAGGTTTGATTCCTGTTTGTTTAACAGATGCATGACGGGGAGGTCAGATGTTCTTCTCAACTTCGGTTTAAGCCGGCCTTCGGGTTCCACACCTTTTTGTTTAACAGATGCTTGACGGCGAGGTCAGATGTTCCTCTCAACTTCATGTTGAGCCGGCCTTCGGGTTTGATGCCTGTTTGTTTAACAGATGCCTGGCAGAGAGGTCAGATGTTCTTCTCAACTTCGAGTTGAGCCGCCCTTTGGGTTTGATGCTGTTTGTTTAACAGATGCCTGATAGTGAGGTCAGATGTTCTTCTCAACTTCGGGTTGAGCCGGCCTTCGAATTTGATACCTGTTTGTTTAACAGATGCTTGACAGTGAAGTCAAATGTTACTCTCAACTTCATGTTGAGCCGACCTTCAGGTTCAATGCCTGTTTGTTTAACAGATGCCTGACGGCGAGGTCAGATGTTCCTCTCAACTTTGTGTTGAGCCGGCCTTCGGGTTCGATGCCTGTTTGTTTAACAGATGCCTGACGGCGAGGTCAGATGTTCTTATCAACTTCGGGTTGAGCCGACCTTCGGGTATGATGCCTGTTTGTTTAACAAATGCCTGACGGTGAAGTCAGATGTTCTTATCAACTTCGGGTTGAGCCGCCCTTCGGGTTCGATGCCTGTTTGTTTAAGAGATGCCTGACGGCGAGGTCAGATGTTCTTACCAAGTTCGGATTGAGCCGCCCTTCGGGATCGATGCCTGTTTTTTTAACAGATGCCTGACGTTGAGGTCAGATGTTCTTTTCAACTTCGGGTTGAATCGGCCTTCGGATTTGATGCCTGTTTGTTTAACAGATGCTTGACAGTGAAGTCAGATGTTCCTCTCAACTTCAGGTTAAGCCGGCCTTCGGATTTAATGCCTGTTTATTTAATAGATGCTTGACGTCGATGTCAGATGTTCCTCTCAACTTCGTGTTGAGCCGGCCTTCGGGTTCGATGCCTGTTTGTTTAACAGATGCCTGACGGGGAGGTCAGATGTTCTTATCAATTTCGGGTTGAGTCGGCCTTCGGGTTTGATGCCTGTTTGTTTAACAGATGCCTGACAGCGAGGTCAGATGTTCCTCTCAACTTTGTATTGAGCCGGCCTTCGGGTTCGATGCCTGTTTGTTTAACATATGTTTGACGGCGAGGTCAGATGCTCTTCTCAACTAAGGGTTGAGACGGCTTTCGGGTTTGATGCCTGTTTGTTTAACAGATGCCTGACAAGAAGATCAAATGTTCTTCTCAACTTCGGGTTGAGCCGGCCTTCAGGATTGATGCCTGTTTGTTTAACAGTTGCCTGACGGAGAGGTCAGATGTTCCTCTCAACTTCGTGTTGAGCCGGCCTTCGGGTTAGATGCCTGTTTGTTTAACAGATGCCTGACGGTGAGGTCAGATGTTCTTCTCAACTTCTAGTTGAGCCGACCTTCGGGTTCGATGCCTGTTTGTTTAACATATGTTTGATGGCGAGGTCAGATGTTCTTCTGAATTAAGGATTGAGTCGGCCTTCGGGTTCGATGCCTGTTTGTTTACCAGATGCCTGGCAGAGAGGTCAGATGTTCTTCTCAACTTCGGGTTGAGCCGTCCTTTGGGTTTGATGCCTGTTTGTTTAACAGATGCCTGCCGGTGAGGTCAGATGTTCTTCTCAACTTCGGGTTGAGCCGGCCTTCGGATTTGATGCCTGTTTGTTTAACAGATGCTTGACAGTGAAGTCAAATGTTCCTCTTAACTTCATGTTGAGCCGATCTTCAGGTTCGATGCCTCTTTGTTTAAGAGATGCCTGACGGCGAGGTCAGATGTTCTTATCAAGTTCGGATTGAGCCGCCCTTCGGGATCGATGCCTGTTTTTTTAACAGATGCCTGACGTTGAGGTCAGATGTTCTTTTCAACTTCGAGTTGAATCGGCCTTCGGTTTTGATGCCTGTTTGTTTAACAGATGCTTGATAGTGAAGTCAGATGTTCCTCTCATCTTCAGTTTAAGCCGGCCTTCGGATTTAATGCCTGTTTATTTAATAGATGCCTGACGTCGATGACTGATGTTCCTCTCAACTTCGTGT
Organism: Lathyrus sativus; assembly: GCA_963859935.3. Classification (NCBI taxonomy): domain Eukaryota; kingdom Viridiplantae; phylum Streptophyta; class Magnoliopsida; order Fabales; family Fabaceae; genus Lathyrus; species Lathyrus sativus. Next base: position 185,261 of record CAWUDS030000958.1, on the reverse strand, counting down.
TGAGCCGGCCTTCGGGTTCGATGCCTGTTTGTTTAACAGATGCCTGACGGGGAGGTCAGATGTTCTTATCAACTTTGGGTTGAGCCGCCCTTCGGGTTCGATGCCTGTTTGTTTAACATATGTTTGACGGCGAGGTCAGATGCTCTTCTCAACTAAGGGTTGAGACGGCTTTCGGGTTTGATGCCTGTTTGTTTAATAGATGCCTGACAAGGAGGTCAGATGTTCTTCTCAACTTCGGGTTGAGCCGGCCTTCGGGTTCCACACCTTTTTATTTAACAGATGCCTGACAGCGAGGTCAGATGTTCCTCTGAACTTCGTGTTGAGCCGGCCTTCGGGTTAGATGCCTGTTTATTTAAGAGATGCCTGACGGTGAGTTCAGATGTTCTTCTCAACTTCAAGTTGAGCCGACCTTCGGGTTCGATGCCTGTTTGTTTAACAGATGTTTGATGGCGAGGTCAGATGTTCTTCTCAATTAAGGATTGAGTCGGCCTTTGGGTTCGATGCCTGTTTGTTTAACAGATGCCTGGCGGAGAGGTCAGATGTTCTTCTCAACTTCGGGTTGAGCCGCCCTTCGGGTTTGAAGCCTTTTTGTTTAACAGATGCCTGACGGTGAGTGTCGCTACTGCGAAAATCGGCGCCGGCTGAACAGAAGAGTCGCCACCGCGCGTTATTTATCCCACGGGAGGGAAAGGAAACGCTCAGAGTAAACCTCGCACAACACGGGAAAGGTATGGTCATCGCAACCAAAACCTAGGTTCGGGAGTCGGTTACGCAAGGGGAAGGTATTAGCACCCCTCACGTCCGTCGTACTCGACGGGATCCACGCTTGTTTCGGGTATGGATTGTTATTCTATCTACGCTAAAGGTCTGGGGGTTAAAAGAAAAGAAAATAGAAATGAAATGACTCGGCAAAGTATCGCACTTTATGCCTACGTATTCCCGTCTGGAACGAGAAATCAGAGTCAACGTAGTTCGCCTACCTACGGGAAAGGAGGGAAAGGTTGCTCGCTAGGATATCGCATCCTATGCCTACGTACTTTCATACAGCATGAAAGATCAGAGCAAACGTAGTTCGGGCCACGTACGACACAAGCTTGTCCTTGATTGATTTTATTCCTTCTGAAAAAGGTTTTTCTGATTAACAGTCCAAGAGGACAGAAATGACGTTTTGATGAGTTCACATTCTTTTACGGAAGAAGTGTCTTTTATTGTGTTTGAAATCTTTATGCGTTTTTCTGTTTGTTTTGAGAAAGAAAGAGACAGAACTCTAACCTACGGTTGCGAAGGGAAACAAACTAACCTAATGTTATCATGCATGGGTTAAGACCTAGTGTCTATCATGCTCCTCTCTTGCGCAGAGAGAAACAGAGATCCTACGGGATAGGCAGAAACAGAAACAATATCAGATATATACAGTAAAACAGTAAAATGCATGGATGCAACAATACAAGCGAGGCAAGGGAGTCCCACTCGACCTCGAACCTAGAAAACAATAGGCGAAAGTGAACAGGCTTCACTTTCAACCCAGCAGGGTAAACAGCAAACAATACAGTTCAGAAAACCAATCAATACATCGGAAATGAAATACAGCAAAAAGAAACAGCATCAGCAGCTCTGAATCAACAACTGACTTCAAGCAATCTCCAATCATTCACAAGCTTCAACAAGCATCAATCTCCATCTTCATGACCTTCAGGCAAGGGTTTTGATCATCAGTCTTCCATCTGCAATGGCTTTTCTTCATGCTCAAACCTCCAGGATGAGGGATCAGTCACAAGAGTGAATTGGGTGTTAAGCAATAAGCTGACTACCAAAGGTGGTGAACAGACTGCTTCTAACACAAGAGACATTTTCTCTCAAGAGTTCTATCTCATGGACACCATCACCAAGCCTTCCAAAGGAAGGGGGTGAGTGTCTTAGAGAGACTCTGAATCACAGAGAAGAATGGATGCAGACAAGGCAATCCATGTTTGAGAAATAATCATTCTAATCTAGAGCTCTGCCTAGCTCCTAAACCCTAGTCTCCTCAGCAACTGCTAGCAAGAAACTCCTCCTCAACTCTGACAGTTGATCTTCAATCTTTTGAATCTTCAATGGCTTCATCTCCACAAATCTTCAGCTTCCCCAGGGCCCCAGACAAACCCAATACTCATATAAACAATCAATAAACCCCAGAGGGCACACCACACCAGACAGCAGATATACAGACAGTAATAATATCAGTAGGGGAATCCTAACTGTTCTCTAAGGGATCTAATAACTACCCATAGCCCCTATAGTCCCATAACTAATCTATTCAAACCCTAAGTCCTAAGGGAAATGAAATCAAACTCCTAAGTTGTCACCTAAAACCCTAGTTTTGTTCATGATATTCAAGCATCTATTAATCACCTAAAATTAACCTCTAAAAATGGGAACTAAAATATTTCTACAAGCTTAATATCTCATCTAAACAATATGAAAAGAATGATCAAAAAATATCAAAGCATGTGAGAGAACAAAAATCATAAAAAATAATGCATGAAATGTAACTATTTATTATGACATTTATTTAGAAAATATGTAAAAAATATGAAATAAAACTAAAAATGAAATTTTATTTTCCTATAATATTCTAGACATTTTAATGAAAACATGGTAAAAAGAATGAATTAAAAAGCATTTTTTATGAATTTATTATGATTTTATGAAAATTGGTAAAATATTAAAATGAAATAAGAAAATTAAAATGAATTAAAATGAGCAAGGGGGGGTATGAAGAGAAATTCGCCCAGTTGATATCTGGATGGGCCTCCTAAAGGGGGGTGTTGGTAGCGTTTTGGACAAGGCCCAGAAACAACTCAGAGTTCCACACACGCTGGGGGGTGAGAATAGCAACAGAATCACATGAGAAAAAAGGTTTTGGGCTCACACGGGGGTGGGAATAACAATCCAACTCAGGCCCGCCCGTTTCAATTAATGAAACGGTGCGTTTAGGGCCAGGGTAATCTCCCTCCAATTTTCAGATTGAATGTAGGCCATTGGATCACTCTAAAAGTCAAGAGTCCAAGCTACCATGAACGGTCATGATTGTTTCTTCTTCAAAACGACCTGCAACTAGGGTTTGGATGCCATGAAAGCTCCCATGCACGAGCTATCTTCCATCAAACTGTTCTCCATCATCAGGCCATGAATCAACATGCTGTAAACATGAAATCTGCTCCAAATCTCTCCCTCTACAATCCTAGGGCATCAATTCACTCTGAAATTCACCACATCAACAAATTCGATTGGATCCACACTCGGCCTCCATTGAAATGCACTGATATGCATCATCACCAATCTCAATCAAACTTAACCTAAACTGAACTACAACTAATGGAGGTTAACACATGCTATCAAGCCACGATTATAACACACTAATCTAAGAGATATTGATCTTAACAGTTCATTGCACCTGCTCACAACCATCACCAAACCTCTCCAAATTCATCTAAACTAATCTCCTAACCACCTAGATTGCATCTAAACTAACAAAATCAGGTCTAACTAACTGGATCGAGCAGTTTGAATGAAAACTTACCTTGTGAGAAATCTTGAAAAACAGCTATGGAAGATGTGGATCTGAAGCTTCTAGGTGTTGGATCTTGATCTATCCTTGGTGTATGTGATTCTGTATGCAATATTCTGGTGATTCCTTGCTTGAATTTTGCTGTCCAACAGAATTTGCAGTTTTGAGGTTCTTGAAGATAATGCACGAAAATGAATCCTAACCACCAAGTCTTTGCTTCAATTATGATCTATGATGATGATTGAATAAGATTGAATTGAAGTGGATGAAAATTGGTGAGGAATTTGTGAGATTTGGGAATGAAACTTCAATGAAAAGTATGAGAGAAATTTGTGAAAATCTTGGTGCAAATGAGGCCAACCCTTGCCAAATTCTCCTTTCATGAATATATAGACCCCAAATGAACATTCTAGATCCATCTTGCACATTCCCTTGTTTTCAAACTTTGGCTCATTTTTGATTATGTTTCTTAAATGATAAGCAACCATGGATAACTTCATTTTTTCCTTCTAAACTCAAAAAAGTGTGTGAACCATTGTTCTTAGAATTGTTTTTCCATTCAAAATCATATATTGGAAGTCTCCATTTGGACTTGTAAATCTCCCAAACCATTTTCCAACTTGAAATTATTCACTTTATAAGCCTTTTTAGTTCATATTTTGACCTATCATGCAACTCCATGCTATGGGCTTCTCCAATAACTTGTGACCTACTTTCTAGACTTAAAATCCCATTTGGAGCAAGTTTGATGTTGTAAGTTTTTCCATTTGAGGCCTCCTTGTATGAGTTTTGGGTATAGGTTAAAATGACCTGTAATTCACAAATGCCCAAAATACCCTTTGCTTGTCAAGACCATAAGTTGAGTTCTCCACATCATATGAAGGCATGCCATACCATTCTAGAAAGCTAAGACAATGAGGAACAACTCTTATGTTGACCAAGAATTCATTTGAAATCTCCTTGAGGAGCAAAACTAGCTTGGAAGTCAAGTCACTTTCACAGACAAAAGTTCAGACACCCCAAATGACCTGTAACTTGTAAGGACCATAACTTGAGTTCTATAAATCTCCTTGAGGTCTTCCACCACTCAAATTAAAGGTCTTGAGATCCTCTACAAGTTTCATGTTGGCCAAGAAGCCATTTGAAGTTAGCATTTTGACTTATCTTGCTTGGAAATTTGACCTAAACTAGGGGATTTTACAGAGAAACCCTAATTTAGTAACTCCTCTTCTCCTTGATTTCTCTTGAATTCTCCTTGTCATATCTCCATATCCTTCTTCATATGTTCAATATTGATCCCCACATCTCTCCAATAGACTTGAATGCCCTCTTAAGTCAGTCAATTGACCTAGGGTTGACCTAGGGTTGACCCAGATGAAACCCTAGTTGACTGTCTTCAACTATAGCTCTTGTGCCTTCATCAATGACTTGTTTTCTTCTCCAAATGACTTTATAAGTCTCTCAAGATGTCTAGATGCTCTCCATGTCTTCATTTCATAGCTCACAATCCTCTTGTTGGTCCTCAGATACCCTCAGCTAGGAGATGGACTCAAGGCTTGATCTGCTGAACTCTTTGCTTTCAAATTCTCTCCTGATGACTTGAATATGATTGAATTGGGATAATAACCTCTTGCTAGGCCTCTAGAGATGAAAATAATGATTGGTCCCCTGGTGAATGACTTGCTATGCTTATGCTATGCAGATGGTTAGTCTATGTACATAACTCTACATGCAAATGCTAATGATGATGAAACATAACCAATTGAATAAGGTTGAGCAAATTTTAGGGTGCAACAGCTGCCCCTATTCAAGCGACTTGGACCCGATTGGATGAAGAGCCCGGAGCCTTCAGACATTCGCGGTACGAGACGGTTGAATACTAGTGAAACCAGAAATTTGCCAACCGCAGAAATAAACTGCGCTCCTGCTTGGGGAATGACATTCGTCAGCTGAATCTGACTGTTACAATAACCCGCTGATCTCGCGCGACCGTGCTGGGGATTGGTCTTCATCGTTCTGAAGAGGATTTTGTCATACCAGATTGCTTGCTTGTCCACGTTAGGACTCTGTCTGTCATCAACACGAAGAAATCTCAACTAAAACTTGTCCACGTTAGGACTCCACTTACTGTCAACCCAGAAAAATCTCGGCAACTCCGCTGGGGATAATTCACCTGCATTTCCGTAAATTGAATCGTCCACGTTAGGAATAACACTCTTCTGCGTTAGGAGTAACACCTGTCCACGTTAGGAATCAATCTTCTTTCCACGTTAGGAAACTATATCAATCCGTCCACGCAAGGACTCCAATGCCATTTGACATGTCCGCGTCAGGACTCCAACCTTTCCACGTAAGGAATACAACTATTTCTGAACTTGTCCACGTCAGGACTCATTTTTCCACGTTAGGAATGCCATCTTAACCTGTCCACGTAAGGACTTTCTTCTTTCCACGTTAGGAATACTGTCATTTCCACGTAAGGAAACTATCTTCTGACGCGTCCGCGTATGGACTCCATCTTTTCCGCGTTAGGAATCTCCGTCTTTCCACGTTAGGAATCACTTCTGTTGATAGGTCCGCGTAAGGACTACATCTTTCCACGTTAGGAATCAATAATCTCTTTGATCTGCCCGCGTCAGGACACTGATCTCGTCTTGATTTATCCACGTAAGGACTCAGGCATCTTCGATTCACTGAGGAAATAAGACTTGTCCACGTAAGGACTCACACGTCTTCGACTCGCTGGGGAAATATCCGCGTTAGGACCTACACCTTGCCAACAACACGAAGAAGGATAAATTTGTCCACGTCAGGATCCTTGTATCTTGTCATCACAAAGAACTACAAACTTGTCCACGTCAGGACGCACATTTCACCATTACAAGTAAAGATATCTGCCAAAAACAAAATGATCCACGTCAGGATACCAACACGAAGAGTAACCAATCTTTTGTCAACGTCATGACCTCCCTTTCTCCAAATTTCGAGAGACCGAATCTATCCACGTCAGGATTAACACACCTTACCAATCCGGTAACAAACCTGTCCACGTTAGGACGCCCACTTCTGAAGAAATCCCGTCATTCTAGGAATAGATTGTCCACGTCAGGACTTAGTTCTTCAATGATCCTCACCCACAAACTTCTTAGCGCTGACGCGACAGCGACTTTGAGATGAACTCTACTGGGGATGTCTGAAAACCAACTATCGGACGCCTGCTCTGATAACCGGCGGTGGTCTCTGAAATTCTGATTCATGCGACCCGTTGATGACAAACAAACTCTGCTTGGGGGAATAAGGAGATTCTTATCCTGGCCACTTTGGCTGGGGAAGATAAGATGCATTTGCATAAATGACTTTGCTGGAGACGAAGAGAGTTTTATCACGATAACTCTGTGGGGAATACCGCCGAAACTGACATTGTCATTGAATATCTCCTGCCGAGATCTTGACTGTTTGGTGATTTATTTGAGCAAGAGCTCTCTCCACCTGAACTACTAGAGTACAGAAACTGCTTCAGCAAAATAAATGCTGGAAGGATAACGCCGACTCGCCGGGGATAGCCTGATGCTACAAAATTATTCCAGCAAAATAAATGCTGGTAGGATGAAGTCGACCCTGCTGGGAAGTTGGGAACTCAAACCACACGTCTTGTTGAAGTAACCCCCTGCTGGGGAATATAACTCAAACCAAATACCTTGCGGAGGTAACCCCCTGCTGGGGAATAGCAGATGCGCCTGGTATGATTGAGCCTCTGCTGGAGAGTGAACTGATATCACCGGTATCTCTGACAAAATAAATGACAGGACCCACCATTAACTCTGCTTTGGAGAGTCTTGACCTTCGAATTCCATTGGAAGGAAAGAACATTTACTGAAAAGAGAACTCCGCTGGGGATGGCTGGATTCTCTTGGGGAAAATTAACTGACTCCGCCGGGGGGGGAATGCATGACCCTGCGGGGAAGATGAACCTGTCTGAATACAGCCTTACGATCGCGGAATCACCAAACTCTGCTGAGGACGAGTAACTTCTCTGGAGCACGTCCTTTGGATAAGCTACGGCTAGCTGGAGAATTCTATCCTTCTTCAGGAAGAACATGCATGACCTGCGTGAGGATCAAGCCTTTCACTATTGCAATCTTTTGATCACCTTCCTTGTACGGTTATGAAACCTGCAACAACACAAACAAGACACGGCAAGCCTATGCAATCCAAATCGATTCAGGTTAGTGACGTTACACTCAGTTAATTCAAAGCTTTAACAATTGTTGGCAAGGGCCAGTGATGTTATACTCATGCTAGTTTCAATAAACCTAGGCGTTTTATCATGCGCAAAACAGTAAAGAACAGGCATCAAGTACTGAATAACACGTTTTCATTGATTGGGCCCCTGAATGGGCGGAGTTTTTGTACACGGGATGTAACTCCTGAAAAGAGGAAGCTACGCAAAGCAAATATACAAGTATGCAAGTATTCACAAGAAGCATAAATATTGACAAATTAAATTTTGTACACATGTCGGCAACTGGATGCAGATGAACATCACGAACTGATCCTCCCATGACTCGTCCGACTCTAATGCTTTCCCGGTATCCGTCTTCTGAAGAGGTTGTATCCGATAACTGACTTCTCAACCATATTCCCCCGCACTGATGCTCATTGAATACCAAATTCGGACCGCAGTCATTTGCTTTTCTCATCCCTAACTTTTGCGTGAACCGCCCTTTACGGGTTTTCAGTTCACCGGGATACCCTTTTTTGCCGAAGCCGCCCAGTGTAGGTTTTCAACTTCGCGGGTGTACATTTTTTTCGATTTTATCCCTAACTTTTGCCCGAACCTTTCATTCTGTTTTTGGTTCGCCAGGATGCCCCATTTTTGCCTGGACTCTCTTTTTTCTGTCCAGCGGGTCTATTTTAAGCAAAGTATTTTTTAACTGCGTCCGAATTCACAGGTGACGCAAAGTCTTCTCCGTCCATGGTGGACAACAATAAAGCTCCTCCTGAAAAGACCTTACTGACAACGTATGGCCCTTCGTAATTGGGGGTCCACTTGCCCCTGTGATCTGCTTGCGGCGGGAGAATCCTTTTCAGCACAAGGTCGCCCGTCTGAAAGCTTCGCGGAAGTATCTTCTTGTCGTACGCTTTCTTCATTCGTCTTTGATACAAACGACCGTATGCCAGAGAAGCTAGCCTCTTCTCATCCATCAAACTCAGTTGGTTCAATCTGTTCGTTACCCATTCTGCCTCGTCCAGCTGAACGTCTCGCAATACCCTCAGAGAAGGGATCTCAACCTCCAATGGTAATACCGCTTCCATTCCGTATACCAACGAGAACGGTGTTGCCCCGGTTGATGTGCGTACCGTCGTACGATAACCGTGCAAAGCGAAAGGTAGCATTTCATGCCAATCTTTATACGTCACCACCATTTTCTGGACGATCTTCTTGATATTCTTATTGGCCGCTTCGACAGCGCCATTCATCTTGGGTCGGTAAGGGGAGGAGTTGTGATGTTCGATCTTGAAATTCTGACAGAGCTCCTTCATCATTTTGTTGTTCAGATTAGAACCATTATCCGTGATTATCCGCTCGGGAATTCCGTATCGGCAAATGATATCTCTCTTGATGAATCTAGCCACCACTTGCTTCGTTACATTTGCGTAAGACGCTGCTTCCACCCACTTGGTGAAATAATCGATTGCTACGAGGATAAACCGATGCCCGTTAGAAGTCGTCGGCTCGATCTTTCCAATCATATCGATTCCCCACATCGAGAATGGCCATGGAGATGACATCACATTTAAAGGACTCGGAGGCACATGTATTTTGTCAGCATATATTTGGCACTTGTGGCACTTTCTTGCAAATTTGAAACAATCAGTTTCCATCGTCAGCCAAAAGTATCCTGCCCGCAGCAGTTTTCTCGTCATAGCATGCCCGCCAGCATGCGTACCAAAGGCACCTTCGTGAATTTCCTCCATGAGAAGCTTTGCCTCCTTCTCGTCCACACAACGCAACAACACCAAGTCGTGGTTTCTTCTGTACAAGACGCCATCCGGGTTCAAATAGAAATTACCCGCTAATCTCCTGAGAGTCTTCTGATCTTGACTGGATGCCCCAGCCGGATACTCTTTATTCTTCAGGAAATTAAGGATATCAAAATACCACGGTTTGCCATCAGACGCTTCATCAATAGCAAATACATAAGCTGGCCTGTCCAACCGAGAGATAGTGATTTGGGGAGCTTCGTTCCAGAAATTGACCTTGTACATGGAAGACAAGGTGGCAAGGGCGTCAGCCATTTGATTTTCTGCCCGCGGCACATGATGCAATTCAACTTTGTCAAAGAAAGGCAACAATCTCCTTGCATAATTCATATAATGTATCAAATTGGGCTGCCGTGTCTCCCATTCCCCTTTGATCTGATTCACCACCAGAGCTGAGTCTCCGTATACGTCTAAATGTTTGATTCGCAAATCAATGGCTTCTTCAAGCCCCATTATACAAGCTTCGTATTCGGCCTCATTGTTGGTAACGGCAAAGGTCAATCGGGCAGTAAACGGGATGTGCGACCCGTGCGGCGTAGTGATAATTGCCCCTATTCCGCTACCATAAGCATTCACAGCTCCATCAAATATCATCTGCCATTTGGACCCCGGCTCTGGTCCTTCGTCTGGCAACGGCTCTTCGCAATCCTTCATCTTGAGATACATGATATCCTCGTCAGGAAAGTCAAATCTCATTGATTGGTACTCTTCAATAGGCTGCTCCGCCAGATACTCAGCCAGCACACTCCCCTTTATTGCCTTTTGCGAGACGTATTGAATATCGTATTCAGTCAAGATCATCTGCCACCTGGCAATTCTACCTGACAACGCCTGCTTTTCAAATATATATTTGATTGGATCCATCTTCGAGATGAGCATGGTTGTATGGTTCAGCATGTACTGCCTCAAACGCTTGGCGGCCCAGGCTAGCGCGCAACAAGTTTTCTCCAGCATTGAGTATCGAGATTCACAGTCCGTAAATTTCTTACTCAGATAGTAGATCGCATGCTCTTTTCTCCCCGTCTCGTCGTGTTGACCGAGAACACAACCCATGCTGTTCTCAAGAACCGTCAAATACATTATCAAGGGTCTCCCTGCCACTGGGGGTATCAAAATAGGAGGCTCCTGCAGATACTTCTTTATTTTGTCGAACGCCTTTTGACAATTATCGTTCCACGTTACAGCTTGATCTTTCTTCAACAGCTTGAATAATGGTTCGCACGTAGCAGTTAGGTGAGATATGAACCGAGCAATGTAGTTCAATCTCCCTAAAAACCCGCGCACCTCTTTTTCTGTTTTAGGCGTCGGCATTTCTTGAATCGCTTTTATTTTAGCAGGATCGACCTCTATTCCTCTTTCGCTTACTATGAACCCCAGGAGCTTACCCGATCTCACCCCAAAGGTGCATTTGTTAGGGTTCAGCCTCAGCCTGAACTTCCTAAGCCTTTTAAACAACTTCAACAGATTCACCAGATGCTCTTCCTCCGTCTGGGATTTAGCAATCATATCGTCAACATAAACTTCAATCTCTTTATGCATCATGTCATGAAAGAGAGTCGTCATAGCACGCTGATATGTTGCCCCAGCATTTTTCAAACCAAAGGGCATCACTTTATAGCAAAATGTTCCCCAAGGCGTTATGAAAGTAGTCTTCTCCATATCCTCTGGCGCCATTTTAATTTGATTATAGCCTGAAAAGCCATCCATGAAGGAGAATACAGAGTATTGAGCGGTATTATCGACTAATACGTCAATATGAGGAAGTGGAAAATCGTCTTTTGGGCTTGCTTTATTCAAATCTCTATAATCCACGCACATTCGAACCTTGCCATCTTTCTTTGGCACTGGCACGATGTTAGCAACCCATGAGGGATACTTCGTCACAGCCAGGAACCCAGCGTCCCACTGTTTCTGAACCTCCTCTTTAATCTTCATTGCCATATCTGGGCGAGTTCTGCGAAGTTTTTGTTTGACAGGCGGGCAGTCTTCTTTCAGTGGCAGACGATGCACAACCATATCAGTATCGAGCCCTGGCATATCCTGATACGACCAAGCGAATACATCATTATACTCTCGGAGCATTTCAACCAGTTTTCGCTTGATATCACTCTGCAGTGCGGCTCCAATACGAATATTCTTCTCAACCCCTTCCGCCCCCAAATTGATAATTTCGATAACCTCGTCGTGAGGCAGAATGGCTCTTTCCTCTTGCTTCACCAACCAAGACAGTTCTTCAGGAACGTCGCTATCTTCAACAACCTCTTCTTCGGTCTGGAATACCGGGTGCTCGAAGTCGGGACGAGTCATAGGTGGTTCAAGGATGTCATCTGAAAATGTTATCCTGCAAAATAAAGGGTTAAGTGCTTCAAAATGCGTATAAAGCGGATAACCACGTTGCCATTTTATTGAAAAATACAAAACAAGAAAGACAGGGATTACGGTATTTACACATGAAAAAAACGCCATTTATTTAATGATTAACGAAGCAATGTTTATAACAACACAGCCCTAAGCAAATCCTGATGCCCCGGGCAAGACATCAGATTATTCAACAATTAATAAAGCAAAGCATTACTGTTTAAAAGTCACAGGAACAAGCTCCTGAATGGACCAGTTGCACAGTCCTTGTCCTGGCGTGCTTGGCTGAATCCAGGCATCCATATCACAGTCGCTGTCCCCTTCATCGGATTCTGAAGCAGCATTGACAGATTCATGGCATACTCCACTGGCAGAGATGGTGATTGACTTTCTGAAATGAGGGGCCCCCACAGAAGGAGTTGATGACGACGGTCGGTACCCCAGTCCGAACCGGTCCATTTTCACAGGAATGTCCAATACTTTGCCCCAGCCCGTGGCTTCTCCTGCCTTCACTAGCGCTTGAGCCTCTTTATACGAAGAAACAGCTATCTCTGGCGCCTTGCTTGGCCCGGGACTCTTGTCCTTTATGCGCAAACCTTCGAATGCTTGGCATGGCGTCTCGTGGATCTCCCCGTCGACTTCCACATATTTAAACGAAGAAAGATGGCTGACCAGGATGTCTTCTTCTCCGCACACGGTAACTACACTGTCTCCGACCATATACTTTAACTTCTGATGCAGGGTTGACGTGACTGCCCCTGCCCCGTGAATCCAAGGTCTTCCCAGCAAGCAGCTGTACGCAGGCTGTATATCCATGATATAAAACTCCGTTGCAAACACTTCTGGCCCCACTTGCAGAGGCAATGTAATCGATCCGAAGACTGTTCTCCGCGTGCCGTCAAACGCTCTGACTACCAAATCACTTGGTGTGCACAAAATTCCTCGAACATCCAGCTTCATCATAGCCTTCTTAGGCAGCACATTCAAAGACGACCCGGTGTCAACCAATACGTGCGACATTGTCGACCCTCTGCACTCAACAGATACATGTAATGCCATATTATGATCCCTTCCTTTCGGAGTCAAGTCGAAATCAGTAAAGCCAAGACTGTGGCCTGCATTTACATGTGCCAATACCCCTTCTAGCTGGTTCACGGAGACATCCTGTGGTACAAAAGAAGTGTCCAGGACTTTCAGCAAAGCGTTTCGGTGAGCTTCCGAACACAACAGCAATGACAGAATAGATATTTTGGATGGCGTTTGCTGCAGATGCTCCACAATTTTATAATCACTTTTCCGAATTAAGCGCATGAATTCTTCGACATCCTTAGATGCTGCTTCTTTTTCATTTGCTTGAACCGGAACATTTTCCACCGCTTTCCCCTTTCCTTTCGCTAGCCTTTCGGCTTCCACTTCAGGAGATATAAAGATCCTGCCGCTTCTTGTCATGCCTCCTGAGCCCACAACATTATCCACAACCTCCGCTGACTGCTTGTTAACATCGATTTTAATCCCGTCACAATACACCTCTAGCCCATATGACCATGGGACTGCTTTCGTGTTCTCATACGGGATTGGCCCGGCTTTAGTTATAGTAATCGGTGGCCGCTGAGCTGGTGCTGAAATAGTGATCGTCTTCCTAGGAATTGTCACTGTGGCAACATCACTCCGATTATCCACTACTGCCCCTGCCGGCTCATCAGTTGCTGTTCTATCAAACTGCAATATACCATCATCAATTAAGGCCTGAATGCCTTTCTTCAGATCCTCACACCCCCCAGACAGGGCCCAACAATCTAAGCAGTACTCATTACAACCCGGGTAAACACCTCCTTGCAACAGTCGGCTTTTTATTTCGCTCAGCGGCGTCTTTAAATCATCAACATTCATAATCAGATTCAGGCCTTCCTCAGTCAGCACGGCATTCGCCCCGTGATTAGGCATGGGTTTCTGGACTATATTCGCACCGGTCGTTCCGAAGTTGATAGACTTGTTGTCCAAGAGATCCTGCACCACGTGCTTAAAAGCATGACAACCTTCTATATCATGGCCCGGGGCCCCAGAATGAAACTCGCAGCGCCTATTTGCATCATAGCCGAACGGGGGAGTTCCCGTTATCGGTGCCAAGGTTCTTTTCTCCACCAGATTCAATCCCAACAAGGTCTGCAATAAATCAGCGTAGTTAGAGGGAGGCTTCTCGAACACCCTTCTCGGCTTACCACCCTGGAATTTTCTCTGAGCTTGCTGTGCCCCCTGCTGAGGCTGCTGCTGCTGTGGCATTGGTTGCTGCTGAACCTGTTGTTGCTGAATTGGTTGCTGTTGATAAGGAATAGTGACACTCGACACTTGCTGCTGCTGACGATATTGATTTCTTCCCCTGCCTCGGCCTCGGCCTCGGCCTCCAAATACAGCACTAGCTTCGCCCTGACGGCGCCCACCATAAGCTTTCCTATTACTGCCAGATGCAGCTGACTCGTCAACTTGGAACTTTCCTTGCTTAATGTTCCGCTCAATCTTTTCACCCATCAAAATCAGATCTGAAAAACTAGCCAGAGACGTATGAAACAGCATATCATGAAACAGCCCGGTGAATGTACCAACAAACATGTCGTTCATTTCTTTATCTTCCACAGGAGGACGGACCCTGGCAGCCATATCGCGCCACCTTTGCGCGTATTCTTTAAAACTCTCCCCCTTCTTCTGCGAAAGCCCGGCCAACTGGACCCGATTGGGTGCCAGGTCACTGTTATATTTGTAATGGGCTACGAACGCCTCCGCTAATTGCTTCCAAGTCTTAATATCAGTGGGCTCCAACCCCATGTACCACTCTAAGGAAGGACCCGATAGGCTATCCTGAAAGAAATGCATGAGCATTCTTTCGTCAGTGGAGTATGCAGACATTTTTCTGTAATAAGCTCGTACATGCACTTTCGGACATGTATCTCCTTTGTACTTATCGAACGCAGGCGCTTTGAATTTAATGGGCACCCTCAAGCCAGGTACCAAGCCCATAGTTGCCATGTCCAGACCCACAGCACTCTGGTTTAGGACTCCCTTCATTTGCTCTTCCAGCATTCTAATCTTTTGAGAATCATCCATCGGCCCTTCAAAACCTCCTCCAGAGAAGGCGTCTTCCTGCTGATCCTCTTGCCACATACCGTTTCCAGCCCCGTATCCATCATATGCATTATTCCGTCCAGCTCTGACTTGATTCATCCCTGGAACTCGACCTCTGTTGCCATACCCTTGAACACCTCCAGCAGGACCACCAGCCAAAAAACCAGCACCGTTTCCGTTTCCAAAACCTCCGTAGCCCTGATTGACCATACCATAACCATCTTGCCCAAAGCCTTGAGCATTAAAGCCATACTTGCCAGTATTGTCGAATCCCTGATCGTTGAATCCGAACCCAGCGTTGACAAAGCCATTGCCTCCGAGATTATCTCCCACATTGACATCACCCAGCCCAGCGTTGTGGACAGCAGTTTCATTTCCAACTCCGACGTTACCATTCACAGCAGCGGTAGCGTTGTTGACGTTAGCAGCATTCACATTGACGACAGGCGGAGCCACTGGCGTTGGAGTGCCATCTCCATGAGCAGTATCAACCCGGACAGACTGATGATCTTCGTTACCATGACCAGCGTTGCGAGCCAACAGAGGCTGGACCATGGCCTGCAAATTCTCTTGCCCTTTTGCTATAGCCTCCATGGTCTGCATGAAGAGGGCGAGCTTCTCGCGTACATCCTGCATCTCATTCTGAATCTGGTCCATGACTTTCCGACAGTTGGATCGTGTAGAATAGCGGTGCGGATGTTGATCTGGAATCCTGTTAAGTACCTGAATCAAAGCAGGAGATAAGACACCATTCAAAGATTACCTGTTATGCAATATGAATATGAATGCAATGCAATGTGTCTGTGCATTAGGGAAGTTCATTCCCCCAGTTCTAGTGCGAAGGTGCCGGTGCGGTGACAGTATTGACAATAAGAATACCGGAGCTGAATCATAGAAAGCCTCATATATAACAGAGAGAATCAATAAGCCCAGGGTACAATATCACTGAGAGTACAAAGATGGCATGACCTCAACCAACAATCCTGGTGATGGTCAGCACTATGCAAATAAAGCATACAAATAATGGAATGATCAGATCCTCCCAAAAGTCTGGTACTCCTCTATCAACTTCTTGGTCTCCGGATGGCTTGGTCGATCAAGCAGCCCTTCAACAAGCTGGTTTCTCTTCTTAAGGACACGGCGTACGTCTTCAGCAGTTTCTTCCCATGCCGCTTCTCCGAAGCAATCTTCTAACTTTCGCTTCTGGGACACTGCTTCATCTCTGGATTTGATTGCCTTGTTCAGTGCATGCTGGACACTATACCGGTTCATCACTTCCTCCTCACACTTCTTGATGCTAGACTTCAACTTCTCCTCGAGGTCGGAAATTTGCTGCTTTAGCTTATCTTCCCTCTGCTTGTTGTTGGTGAGAGTAGCATTCCAAGTCTTATTGCAAGAAGATATCTCTCGGTGTGCTGCGTCGAGCGCTTTCTTTTTGGCTTCCAGCATGTCATGGGAACTTCTGAACTCTTGCCCCAGACGTTCGCGCTTCTTCTTTTCCTCGGTCAACTCAGCTCCTAACCTGTTTACCAGCTCAATCTGTTGTTGGAAAGCATATACGGCCTTGTTCTTCTCACTGCGTGCGTGGGCTAGCTCTTGCTCTAACCCTTCATTAATCTTCATTAAGGCTTCTTTCTCCCTCACAACTTGGTCATAGACTTCCCTAGAAACAGTGGTCGGCTCTTCTACCGGAATAGGATCAAGAATTGGTGCCTCTGGAAACGGCATCTTCAACTGACTAGCCCTCTCCTGAATCCAAGCTCTATAAGGTGCATAGGCCTGACAGTCATTCTTTCCTAACAACGGCTTCCCTTTGTGGTTAATACTCGTCCAGGCATGTCGCAACTTGGCTAATAACTCCCCCTTCACGTCACCGGTGAAGTACAGAGATTCCTGTACTTCTTCCTCCTGAGGTGGATTCTTCAGCGCATATCCGAACTGGCGAATGAATAGAGAAGGGTTGTAATTGATACACCCTTTTCTTCCTATCAACGGTA
Source organism: Lathyrus sativus (assembly GCA_963859935.3). Lineage (NCBI taxonomy): Eukaryota > Viridiplantae > Streptophyta > Magnoliopsida > Fabales > Fabaceae > Lathyrus > Lathyrus sativus. Next base: position 168,194 of record CAWUDS030000958.1, on the reverse strand, counting down.
CATTAGGGTACCCAGCACAGTTAAAGATGAGCTCAGATCCCAACAGGTCTCTATCAAACCACTCCATATCTTCCGACGATAGCCTCATCAGATGCTCCGGCCAACCAACTGGAACTGTAGTCTCTGCAGCAGATCCTCTCTTAGGAAAGTGACTCTCAAACCACATACTCAACAAGGGTACACAAAGATGAACATTCTTCCCTCTTCCCTTCTCATTCTTGTAATGCAGCGAGTGGTAGAAATCTCCGAGTAAGGTAGGTACAGGATTACCAGCGGCAAACAAGTAGAAAGCATCGAAGTCCACAAAATCCGGTATATTGGGGAATAGTACTATGCCATAGATGCACAAGGCCAACACAGCATTGAAAGCAACCCAACACCCGTTCTTGGCGTACTCTTGGGCTTTACCCACTAAGAACTGAAATGAGAAGCCTGGAACTCCACGGGAAACAGTAGTCACCAGTTCAGAAGCATCAACATGCAAGGCTTTTGCCAATTCCTCCGGCTTGGGTTTGGCATCATAATGAATGAATGGAACCTGGTTCTGCACGGGCAGCTCAACATACTCAGCGTATTCCTCCAGGGTTGGTCCCATAATAAAGTCAGAGAACGTAAAGCACCTCAAAGCAGGGTCATAGAATTGCATCAAAGCATACAGCCCATCTAACTCTACCTCTGTAGGTTTGCACACCAATCTCAGTAATCTACCATAACTCATCCGGAAACTCCTACGAACACCCTCATCAGCAAGAGAGATCAATCCCAGTAAAGGAACAATATCAGGCGTAGGCAATTTGTAAGCAACTGTTCTCCTTAGGCTAGTCATGATCAAACACTCAGAAGTCTGGGCACTAGAACTAGGGAAATGCAAATGCACCTGCAGCACAGACATACGTTAGTGAAATGCAAATGATAATGGATATGCAGGGATGCAATGCAAGTAACATTCAACAGGGACCAAAGCTGCAGCTGAATAGCCTAAACCCAATCAAGAAAGGTCTCAGATAGACCATCCAGAAGTCACCAAACCCTGGTCTCAGATAGACCTAAAAGAGAACTCCAACACTGGTCTCTGACAGACCTCAAACCATAACTCCACCTGGTCTCTGATAGACCTCAAATCCCATCTATAACTGGTCTCTGACAGACCTCAGAATAAATCTCCACATGGTCTCTGACAGACCTCAGAATAAATCTCCACATGGTCTCTGACAGACCTCATAATACATCTCCATAAATAACCAAGATCTCTGATCAAGAAATAACCGGTAATCTGGAGGTCTAGTTACCTGCATAACCCTGAATCCCCTCACAGGTGGGTGGCCCTATAACTGGCACAAGGTACGGCATCCTATGCGGTCGTCGGCGTCACAGACTTTCAGGGTTGATGATACGATTCCCAGAAGGAGTGGCATCATCAAATCCTGAAGAGGCCTCACTCAGCCAACTTCCAAATGATCGGTCCCCAGAGTCGACAATCCAACTAACCAGCAACCCACGCCAACCAAAGGAAGGGGCAGGAGGCCAACCAGAGGAACCTCGTCTGAGTGTAGATTTCATGGGACACCAAAGCAAGCAAAGCAAGCGGGCGCCCACTAATTTCTACTCTAATTCTAGGTGCACTCAAGCCCAGGTCCGGCTTATCTCTCAATATCAGAACACCCGTCACACCCCAGATACAGCAATAATAAACAATATATATAAAGCTGAAAATACAAGGTTAGAAATATACAATAACTCCATACAAAATCCTCGACGGGAAAACAAGCGTTAGGATTGACTCTCTCAAGGGACGTTGGATCCCAAATGCATAAGAACCATCGCAGTCCTTAGCAGCCAGGGGACGTTGGATCCCCAGCAGAGTCGCCAGCTGTCGCTACTGCGAAAATCGGCGCCGGCTGAACAGAAGAGTCGCCACCGCGCGTTATTTATCCCACGGGAGGGAAAGGAAACGCTCAGAGTAAACCTCGCACAACACGGGAAAGGTATGGTCATCGCAACCAAAACCTAGGTTCGGGAGTCGGTTACGCAAGGGGAAGGTATTAGCACCCCTCACGTCCGTCGTACTCGACGGGATCCACGCTTGTTTCGGGTATGGATTGTTATTCTATCTACGCTAAAGGTCTGGGGGTTAAAAGAAAAGAAAATAGAAATGAAATGACTCGGCAAAGTATCGCACTTTATGCCTACGTATTCCCGTCTGGAACGAGAAATCAGAGTCAACGTAGTTCGCCTACCTACGGGAAAGGAGGGAAAGGTTGCTCGCTAGGATATCGCATCCTATGCCTACGTACTTTCATACAGCATGAAAGATCAGAGCAAACGTAGTTCGGGCCACGTACGACACAAGCTTGTCCTTGATTGATTTTATTCCTTCTGAAAAAGGTTTTTCTGATTAACAGTCCAAGAGGACAGAAATGACGTTTTGATGAGTTCACATTCTTTTACGGAAGAAGTGTCTTTTATTGTGTTTGAAATCTTTATGCGTTTTTCTGTTTGTTTTGAGAAAGAAAGAGACAGAACTCTAACCTACGGTTGCGAAGGGAAACAAACTAACCTAATGTTATCATGCATGGGTTAAGACCTAGTGTCTATCATGCTCCTCTCTTGCGCAGAGAGAAACAGAGATCCTACGGGATAGGCAGAAACAGAAACAATATCAGATATATACAGTAAAACAGTAAAATGCATGGATGCAACAATACAAGCGAGGCAAGGGAGTCCCACTCGACCTCGAACCTAGAAAACAATAGGCGAAAGTGAACAGGCTTCACTTTCAACCCAGCAGGGTAAACAGCAAACAATACAGTTCAGAAAACCAATCAATACATCGGAAATGAAATACAGCAAAAAGAAACAGCATCAGCAGCTCTGAATCAACAACTGACTTCAAGCAATCTCCAATCATTCACAAGCTTCAACAAGCATCAATCTCCATCTTCATGACCTTCAGGCAAGGGTTTTGATCATCAGTCTTCCATCTGCAATGGCTTTTCTTCATGCTCAAACCTCCAGGATGAGGGATCAGTCACAAGAGTGAATTGGGTGTTAAGCAATAAGCTGACTACCAAAGGTGGTGAACAGACTGCTTCTAACACAAGAGACATTTTCTCTCAAGAGTTCTATCTCATGGACACCATCACCAAGCCTTCCAAAGGAAGGGGGTGAGTGTCTTAGAGAGACTCTGAATCACAGAGAAGAATGGATGCAGACAAGGCAATCCATGTTTGAGAAATAATCATTCTAATCTAGAGCTCTGCCTAGCTCCTAAACCCTAGTCTCCTCAGCAACTGCTAGCAAGAAACTCCTCCTCAACTCTGACAGTTGATCTTCAATCTTTTGAATCTTCAATGGCTTCATCTCCACAAATCTTCAGCTTCCCCAGGGCCCCAGACAAACCCAATACCCATATAAACAATCAATAAACCCCAGAGGGCACACCACACCAGACAGCAGATATACAGACAGTAATAATATCAGTAGGGGAATCCTAACTGTTCTCTAAGGGATCTAATAACTACCCATAGCCCCTATAGTCCCATAACTAATCTATTCAAACCCTAAGTCCTAAGGGAAATGAAATCAAACTCCTAAGTTGTCACCTAAAACCCTAGTTTTGTTCATGATATTCAAGCATCTATTAATCACCTAAAATTAACCTCTAAAAATGGGAACTAAAATATTTCTACAAGCTTAATATCTCATCTAAACAATATGAAAAGAATGATCAAAAAATATCAAAGCATGTGAGAGAACAAAAATCATAAAAAATAATGCATGAAATGTAACTATTTATTATGACATTTATTTAGAAAATATGTAAAAAATATGAAATAAAACTAAAAATGAAATTTTATTTTCCTATAATATTCTAGACATTTTAATGAAAACATGGTAAAAAGAATGAATTAAAAAGCATTTTTTATGAATTTATTATGATTTTATGAAAATTGGTAAAATATTAAAATGAAATAAGAAAATTAAAATGAATTAAAATGAGCAAGGGGGGGTATGAAGAGAAATTCGCCCAGTTGATATCTGGATGGGCCTCCTAAAGGGGGGTGTTGGTAGCGTTTTGGACAAGGCCCAGAAACAACTCAGAGTTCCACACACGCTGGGGGGTGAGAATAGCAACAGAATCACATGAGAAAAAAGGTTTTGGGCTCACACGGGGGTGGGAATAACAATCCAACTCAGGCCCGCCCGTTTCAATTAATGAAACGGTGCGTTTAGGGCCAGGGTAATCTCCCTCCAATTTTCAGATTGAATGTAGGCCATTGGATCACTCTAAAAGTCAAGAGTCCAAGCTACCATGAACGGTCATGATTGTTTCTTCTTCAAAACGACCTGCAACTAGGGTTTGGATGCCATGAAAGCTCCCATGCACGAGCTATCTTCCATCAAACTGTTCTCCATCATCAGGCCATGAATCAACATGCTGTAAACATGAAATCTGCTCCAAATCTCTCCCTCTACAATCCTAGGGCATCAATTCACTCTGAAATTCACCACATCAACAAATTCGATTGGATCCACACTCGGCCTCCATTGAAATGCACTGATATGCATCATCACCAATCTCAATCAAACTTAACCTAAACTGAACTACAACTAATGGAGGTTAACACATGCTATCAAGCCACGATTATAACACACTAATCTAAGAGATATTGATCTTAACAGTTCATTGCACCTGCTCACAACCATCACCAAACCTCTCCAAATTCATCTAAACTAATCTCCTAACCACCTAGATTGCATCTAAACTAACAAAATCAGGTCTAACTAACTGGATCGAGCAATTTGAATGAAAACTTACCTTGTGAGAAATCTTGAAAAACAGCTATGGAAGATGTGGATCTGAAGCTTCTAGGTGTTGGATCTTGATCTATCCTTGGTGTATGTGATTCTGTATGCAATATTCTGGTGATTCCTTGCTTGAATTTTGCTGTCCAACAGAATTTGCAGTTTTGAGGTTCTTGAAGATAATGCACGAAAATGAATCCTAACCACCAAGTCTTTGCTTCAATTATGATCTATGATGATGATTGAATAAGATTGAATTGAAGTGGATGAAAATTGGTGAGGAATTTGTGAGATTTGGGAATGAAACTTCAATGAAAAGTATGAGAGAAATTTGTGAAAATCTTGGTGCAAATGAGGCCAACCCTTGCCAAATTCTCCTTTCATGAATATATAGACCCCAAATGAACATTCTAGATCCATCTTGCACATTCCCTTGTTTTCAAACTTTGGCTCATTTTTGATTATGTTTCTTAAATGATAAGCAACCATGGATAACTTCATTTTTTCCTTCTAAACTCAAAAAAGTGTGTGAACCATTGTTCTTAGAATTGTTTTTCCATTCAAAATCATATATTGGAAGTCTCCATTTGGACTTGTAAATCTCCCAAACCATTTTCCAACTTGAAATTATTCACTTTATAAGCCTTTTTAGTTCATATTTTGACCTATCATGCAACTCCATGCTATGGGCTTCTCCAATAACTTGTGACCTTCTTTCTAGACTTAAAATCCCATTTGGAGCAAGTTTGATGTTGTAAGTTTTTCCATTTGAGGCCTCCTTGTATGAGTTTTGGGTATAGGTTAAAATGACCTGTAATTCACAAATGCCCAAAATACCCTTTGCTTGTCAAGACCATAAGTTGAGTTCTCCACATCATATGAAGGCATGCCATACCATTCTAGAAAGCTAAGACAATGAGGAACAACTCTTATGTTGACCAAGAATTCATTTGAAATCTCCTTGAGGAGCAAAACTAGCTTGGAAGTCAAGTCACTTTCACAGACAAAAGTTCAGACACCCCAAATGACCTGTAACTTGTAAGGACCATAACTTGAGTTCTATAAATCTCCTTGAGGTCTTCCACCACTCAAATTAAAGGTCTTGAGATCCTCTACAAGTTTCATGTTGGCCAAGAAGCCATTTGAAGTTAGCATTTTGACTTATCTTGCTTGGAAATTTGACCTAAACTAGGGGATTTTACAGAGAAACCCTAATTTAGTAACTCCTCTTCTCCTTGATTTCTCTTGAATTCTCCTTGTCATATCTCCATATCCTTCTTCATATGTTCAATATTGATCCCCACATCTCTCCAATAGACTTGAATTCCCTCTTAAGTCAGTCAATTGACCTAGGGTTGACCTAGGGTTGACCCAGATGAAACCCTAGTTGACTGTCTTCAACTATAGCTCTTGTGCCTTCATCAATGACTTGTTTTCTTCTCCAAATGACTTTATAAGTCTCTCAAGATGTCTAGATGCTCTCCATGTCTTCATTTCATAGCTCACAATCCTCTTGTTGGTCCTCAGATACCCTCAGCTAGGAGATGGACTCAAGGCTTGATCTGCTGAACTCTTTGCTTTCAAATTCTCTCCTGATGACTTGAATATGATTGAATTGGGATAATAACCTCTTGCTAGGCCTCTAGAGATGAAAATAATGATTGGTCCCCTGGTGAATGACTTGCTATGCTTATGCTATGCAGATGGTTAGTCTATGTACATAACTCTACATGCAAATGCTAATGATGATGAAACATAACCAATTGAATAAGGTTGAGCAAATTTTAGGGTGCAACAGTGAGGTCAGGTGTTCTTCTCAACTTCGGGTTGAGCCGGCCTTCGGATTTGATGCCTGTTTGTTTAACAGATGCTTGGCAGTGAAGTCAAATGTTCCTCTCAACTTCATGTTGAGCCGACCTTCAGGTTCAATGCCTTTTTGTTTAACAGATGCCTAACGGCGAGGTCAGATGTTCCTCTCAACTTCGTGTTGAGCCGACCTTCAGGGTTGATGCCTGTTTATTTAACAGATGCCTGACGGAGAGGTCAGATGTTCCTCTCAACTTCGTTTTGAGCCGGCCTTCGGGTTAGATGCCTGTTTGTTTAACAGATGCCTGACGGTGAGGTCAGATGTTCTTCTCAACTTCAAGTTGAGCCGACCTTCGGGTTCGATGCCTGTTTGTTTAACAAATGTTTGATGGCGAGGTCAGATGTTCTTCTGAATTAAGGATTGAGTCGGCCTTCGGGTTCGATGCCTGTTTGTTTAACAGATGCCTGGCAAAGAGGTCAGATGTTCTTCTCAACTTCGGGTTGAGCCGCCCTTTGGGTTTGATGTCTGTTTGTTTAACAGATGCCTGACGGTGAGGTCATATGTTCTTCTCAACTTCGGGTTGAGCCGGCCTTCGGATTTGATGCCTGTTTGTTTAACAGATGCTTGACAGTGAAGTCAAATGTTCCTCTCAACTTCATGTTGAGCCGATCTTCAGGTTCGATGCCTGTTTGTTTAACAGATGCCTGATGGGGAGGTCAGATGTTCTTATCAACTTCGTGTTGAGCCAGCCTTCGGGTTCGATGCCGGTTTGTCTAACAGATGCCTGACGGCGAGGTCAGATGTTCTTATCAACTTCGGGTTGAGCCATCCTTCGGGTTCGATGCCTGTTTGTTTAACAGATGCCTGACAGCGAAGTCAGATGTTCTTATCAACTTTGGGTTGAGCCACCCTTCGGGTCAGATGCCTGTTTGTTTAAGAGATGCTTGACGGCGAGGTCAGATGTTCCTCTCAACTTCGTGTTGAGACGGCCTTCCGGTTCGATGCCTGTTTGTTTAAGAGATGCCTGACGGCGAGGTCAGATGTTCTTATCAACTTCGGGTTGAGCCGCCCTTCGGGTTCGATGCCTGTTTTTATAACAGATGCGTGACATTGAGGTCAGATGTTCTTTTCAACTTCGGGTTGAGTCAGCCTTCGGATTTGATGCCTGTTTGTTTAACAAATGCTTGACACTGAAGTCAGATGTTCCTCTCAACCTCGGGTTAAGCCGGCCTTCGGATTTAATTCCTGTTTATTTAACAGATGCTTGAAGTCGATGTCAGATGTTCTTCTCAACTTCGTGTTGAGCTGGCCTTCGGGTTCGATGCTTGTTTGTTTAACAGATGCCTGACGGGGAGGTCAGATGTTCTTATCAACTTCGGGTTGAGCCACCCTTTGGGTTCGATGCCTGTTTGTTTAACAGATGCCTGACGGGGAGGTCAGATGTTCTTATCAACTTCGGGTTGAGCCTCTTTTCGGGTTCGATGCCTGTTTTTATTTAATAGATGTTTGACGGCGAGTTCAGATGTTCTTCTCAAATAGGGGTTGAGACGGCCTTCAGGTTTGATGCCTGTTTGTTTAACAGATGCCTGACGGGGAGGTCAGATGTTCTTCTCAACTTCGGGTTGAGCCGGCCTTCGGGTTCCACACCTTTTTGTTTAACAGATGCCTGACAGCAAGGTCAGATGTTCATCTCAACTTCGTGTTGAGCCGGCCTTCGGGTTCGATGCTTGTTTGTTTATTAGAGGCCTGGCGGTAAGGTCAGATCTTCTTCTCAACTTCAAGTTGAGCCGACCTTCGGGTTCGATGCCTGTTTGTTTAACAGATGTTTGACGGCGAGGTTAGATGTTCTTCTCAATTAAGGATTGAGTCGGCCTTCGGGTTCGATGCCTGTTTATTTAACAGATGCCTGGCAGAGAGGTCAGATGTTCTTCTCAACTTCGAGTTGAGCCGCCCTTTGGGTTTGATGCCTTTTTGTATAACAGATGCCTGATGGTGAGGTCAGATGTTCTTCTCAACTTCGGGTTGAGCCGGCCTTCGGATTTGATGCCTGTTTATTTAACAGATGCTTGACAGTGAAGTCAAATGTTACTCTCAACTTCATGTTAAGCCGACCTTCAGGTTCCATGCCTGTTTGTCTAGCAGATGCCTGACGTCGATGTCATATGTTCCTCTCAACTTCGTGTTGAGCCGGCCTTTGGGTTCGATGCCTGTTTGTTTAACAGATGCCTGACGGGGAGGTCAGATGTTCTTATCAACTTCGGGTTGAGCCGCCCTTCGGGTTCGATGCCTGTTTGTTCAACAGATGTTTGACGGCGAGGTCAGATGCTCTTCTCAACTAAGGGTTGAGACGACTTTCAGGTTTGATGCCTGTTTGTTTAACAGATGCCCGACAAGGAGGTCAGATGTTCTTCTCATCTTCGGGTTGAGCCGGCCTTCGGGTTCCACACCTTTTTGTTTAACTGATGCCTGACGGCAAGGTCAGATGTTCCTCTCAACTTCGTGTTGAGCCGGCCTTCGGGTTAGATGCCTGTTTGTTTAAGAGATGCCTGACGGTGTGGTCAGATGTTCTTCTCAACTTCAAGTTGAGCCGACCTTCGGGTTCGATGCTTGTTTGTTTAACAGATGTTTGATGGCGAGGTCTGATGTTCTTCTCAATTAAGGATTGGGTCGGCCTTCGGGTTCGATGCCTGTTTTTTTAACAGATGCCTGACGGAGAGGTCAGATGTTCTTCTCAACTTCGGGTTAAGCCGGCCTTCGGATTTAATTCCTGTTTATTTAACAGATGCTTGAAGTCGATGTCAGATGTTCCTCTCAACTTCGTGTTGAGCCGGCCTTCGGGTTCGATGCTTGGTTGTTTAACAGATGCCTGACGGGGAGGTCAGATGTTCTTATCAAATTCGGGTTGAGCCGCCCTTTGGGTTCGATGCCTGTTTGTTTAACAGATGCCTGACGGGGAGGTCAGATGTTCTTATGAACTTCGGGTTGAGCCGCCCTTCGGGTTCGATGCCTGTTTGTTTAGCAGATGTTTGACAGCAAGGTCAGATGTTCTTCTCAAATAGGGGTTGAGACGGCCTTCAGGTTTGATGTCTGTTTGTTTAACAGATGCCTGACGGGGAGGTCAGATGTTCTTCTCAACTTCGGGTTGAGCCGGCCTTCGGGTTCCACACCTTTTTGTTTAACAGATGCCTGACGGCGAGGTAAGATGTTCCTCTCAACTTCGTGTTGAGCCGGCCTTCGGGTTAGATGCTTGTTTGTTTAACAGATGCCTGGCGGTGAGGTCAGATGTTCTGCTCTACTTCGGGTTGACCCGACCTTCGGATTTGATGTCTGTTTGTTTAACAGATGCTTGACAGTGAAGTCAAATGTTACTCTCAACTTCATGTTGAGCCGACCTTCAGGTTCAATGCCTGTTTGTTTAACAGATGCCTGACGGCGAGGTCAGATGTTCCTCTCAACTTTGTGTTGAGCCGGCCTTCGGGTTCGATGCCTGTTTGTTTAACAGATGCCTGACGGTGAAGTCAGATGTTCTTATCAACTTCGGGTTGAGCCGCCCTTCGGGTTCGATGCCTGTTTGTTTAAGAGATGCCTGACGGCGAGGTCAGATGTTCTTATCAACTTCGGGTTGAGCCGCCCTTCGGGATCGATGCCTGTTTTTTTAACAGATGCCTGACATTGAGGTCAGATGTTCTTTTCAACTTCGGGTTGAATCGGCCTTCGGATTTGATGCTTGTTTGTTTAACAGATGCTTGACAGTGAAGTCAGATGTTCCTCTCAACTTCAGGTTAAGCCGACCTTCGGATTTAATGCCTGTTTATTTAATAGATGCTTGACGTCGATGTCAGATGTTCCTATCAACTTCTTGTTGAGCCGGCCTTCGGGTTCGATGCCTGTTTGTTTAACAGATGCCTGACGGGGAGGTCAGATGTTCTTATCAACTTCGGGTTGAGCCGCCCTCCGGGTTCGATGCCTGTTTGTTTAACAGATGTTTGACGGCGAGGTCAGATGCTCTTCTCAACTAAGGGTTGAGACGGCTTTCGGGTTTGATGCCTGTTTGTTTAACAGATGCCCGTCAAGGAGGTCAGATGTTCTTCTCAACGGGGGGTGAGCCGGCCTTCGGGTTCCACACCTTTTTGTTTAACAGATGCCTGACGGCAAGGTCAGATGTTCCTCTTAACTTCGTGTTGAGCTGGCCTTCGGGTTAGATGCCTGTTTGTTTAAGAGATGCCTGACGGTGAGGTCAGATGTTCTTCTCAACTTCATGTTGAGCCGACCTTCGGGTTCGATGCCTGTTTGTTTAACAGATGTTTGATGGCGAGGTCAGATGTTCTTCTCAATTAAGGATTGAGTCGGCCTTCGGGTTCGATGCCTGTTTCTTTAACAGATGCTTGGTGGAGAGGTCAGATGTTCTTCTGAACTTCGGGTTGAGCCGCCCTTCGGGTTTGATGCCTGTTTGTTTAACAGATGCCTGACGGTGAGGTCAGGTGTTCTTCTCAACTTCGGGTTGAGCCGGCCTTTGGATTTGATGCCTGTTTGTTTAACAGATGCTTGACAGTGAAGTCAAATGTTACTCTCAACTTCATGTTGAACCGACCTTCAGGTTCAATGCCTGTTTGTTTAACAGATGCCTGACGGCGAGGTCAGATGTTCCTCTCAACTTTGTGTTGAGCCGGCCTTCGGGTTTGATGCCTGTTTGTTTAACAGATGCCTGACGATGAAGTCAGATGTTCTTATCAACTTCGGGTTGAGCCGCCCTTCGGGCTCGATGCCTGTTTGTTTAAGAGATGCCTGACGGCAAGGTCAGATGTTCTTATCAACTTTGGGTTGAGCCGCCCTTCGGGATCGATGCCTGTTTTTTTAACAGATGCCTGACATTGAGGTCAGATGTTCTTCTCAACTTCGGGTTGAATCGGCCTTCGGATTTGATGCCTGTTTGTTTAACAGATGCTTGACGGTGAAGTCAGATGTTCCTTTCAACTTCAGGTTAATCCAGCCTTCGGATTTAATGCCTGTTTATTTAATAGATGCCTGACGTCGATGTCAGATGTTCCTATCAACTTCTTGTTGAGCCGGCCTTCGGGTTCGATGCCTGTTTGTTTAACAGATGCCTGACGGGGAGGTCAGATGTTCTTATCAACTTCGGGTTGAGCCGCCCTTCGGGTTCGATGCCTTTTTGTTTAACAGATGTTTGACGGGGAGGTCAGATGCTCTTCTCAACTAAGGGTTGAGACGGCTTTCGGGTTTGATGCCTGTTTGTTTAACAGATGCCCGTCAAGGAGGTCAGATGTTCTTCTCAACTTCGGGTTGAGCCGGCCTTTGGGTTCCACACCATTTTGTTTAACAGATGCCTGACGGCGAGGTCAGATGTTCCTCTTAACTTCGTGTTGAGCTGGCCTTCGGGTTAGATGCCTGTTTGTTTAAGAGATGCCTGACGGTGAGGTTAGATGTTTTTCTCAACTTCAAGTTGAGCCGACCTTCGGGTTTGATGCCTGTTTGTTTAACAGATGTTTGATGGCGAGGTCAGATGTTCTTCTCAATTAAGGATTGAGTGGGCCTTCGGGTTCGATGCCTGTTTGTTTAACAAATGCCTGGCGAAGAGGTCGGATGTTCTTCTCAACTTCGGGTTGAGCCGCCCTTCGGGTTCGATGCCTGTTTGTTTAACAGATGCCTGACGGCGAGGTCAGATGTTCTTATCAACTTCGGGTTGAGCCGGCCTTCGGGTTCGATTCCTGTTTGTTTAACAGATGCCTGACGGCGAAGTCATATGTTCTTATCAACTTCGGGTTGAGCCGCCCTTCGGGTTCGATGCCTGCTTGTTTAAGAGATGCTTGACGGCGAGGTCAGATGTTCCTCTCAACTTCGTGTTGAGACGGCCTTCCGGTTCGATGCCTGTTTGTTTAAGAGATGCCTGACGGCGAGGTCAGATGTTCTTATCAACTTCGGGTTGAGCCGCCCTTCGGGTTCGATGCCTGTTTTTGTAACAGATTCGTGACGTTGAGGTCAGATGTTCTTTTCAACTTCGGGTTGAGTCGGCCTTCGGGTTCGATGCCTGTTTGTTTAACAGATGTTTGATGGCGAGGTCAGATGTTCTTCTCAATTAAGGATTGAGTCGGCCTTCGGGTTCGATGCCTGTTTGTTTAACAGGTGCCTGGCGGAGAGGTCAGATGTTCTTCTCAACTTCGGGTAGAGCCGCCCTTTGGGTTTGATGCCTGTTTGTTTAACAGATGCCTGACGGTGAGGTCAGATGTTCTTCTCAACTTCGGGTTGAGCCGGCCTTCGGATTTGATGCCTGTTTGTTTAACAGATGCTTGACAGTGAAGTCAAATGTTCCTCTCAACTTCATGTTGAGCCGATCTTCAGGTTCGATGCCTCTTTGTTAAAGAGATGCCTGACGACGAGGTCAGATGTTCCTCTCAACTTCGTGTTGTGGCGGCCTTCAGGTTTGATGCCTGTTTGTTTAACAGATGCCTGATGGAGAGGTCAGATGTTCCTCTCAACTTCGTGTTGAGCCGGCCTTCGGGTTAGATGCCTGTTTGTTTAACAGATCCCTGACGGTGAGGTCAGATGTTCTTCTCAACTTCAAGTTGAGCCGACCTTCGGGTTTGATGCCTGTTTGTTTAACAGATGTTTGATGGCGAGGTCAGATGTTCTTCTCAATTTAGGATTGAGTCGACCTTCGGGTTCGATGCCTGTTTGTTTAACAGATGCCTGGCGGAGAGGTCAGATGTTTTTCTCAACTTCGGGTTGAGCCGCCCTTTGGGTTTGATGCCTGTTTGTTTAACAGATGCCTGACGGTGAGGTCAGATGTTCTTCTCAACTTCGAGTTGAGCCGGCCTTCGGATTTGATGCCTGTTTGTTTAACAGATGCTTGACAGTGAAGTCAAATGTTCCTCTCAACTTCATGTTTAGCCGATCTTCAGGTTCGATGCCTCTTTGTTTAAGAGATGCCTGACGGCGAGGTCAGATGTTCCTCTCAACTTCGTGTTGAGTCAGCCTTCGGGTTCGATGCCTGTTTGTTTAACAGATGCCTGACAGCGAGGTCAGATGTTCTTATCAATTTCGGGTTGAGCCGGCCTTCGGGTTCGATGCCTGTTTGTTTAACAGATGCCTGACGGCGAAGTCAGATGTTCTTATCAACTTCGGGTTGAGCCGCCCTTCGGGTTCGATGCCTGTTTGTTTAAGAGATGCCTGACGGCGAGGTCAGATGTTCTTATCAACTTCGGGTTGAGCCGCCCTTCGGGTTCGAGGCGTGTTTTTGTAACAGATTCGTGACGTTGAGGTCAGATGTTCTTTTCAACTTCGGGTAGAGTCGGCCTTCGGATTTGATGCCTTTTTGTTTAACAGATGCTTGACAGTGAAATAAGATGTTCCTCTCAACTTCGGGTTAAGCCGGCCTTCGGATTTAATTCCTGTTTATTTAGCAGATGCTTGAAGTCGATGTCAGATGTTCCTCTCAACTTCATGTTGAGCCGGCCTTCGGGTTCGATGCTTGTTTGTTTAACAGATGCCTGACAGGGAAGTCAGATGTTCTTATCAACTTCGCGTTGACCCTCCCTTTGGGTTCGATGCCTGTTTGTTTAACAGATTCCTGACGGGGAGGTCAGTTGTTCTTATCAACTTCGGGTTGAGCCTCCCTTCGGATTCGATGCCTGTTTGTTTAACAGATGTTTGACGGCGAGGTCAGATGTTCTTCCCAAATAGGGGTTGAGACGGCCTTCAGGTTTGATGCCTGTTTGTTTAACAGATGCCTGACGGGGAGGTCAGATGTTCTTCTCAACTTCGGGTTGAGCCGGCCTTCGGGTTCCACACCTTTTTGTTTAACAGATGCCTGACGGCGAGGTCAGATGTTCCTCTCAACTTCGTGTTGAGTCGGCATTCGGGTTAGATGCCTGTTTGTTTAAGAGATTCCTGACGGTGAGGTCAGATGTTGTTCTCAACTTCAAGTTGTGTCGACCTTCGGGTTTGATGCCTGTTTGTTTAACAGATGTTTGATGGCGAGGACATATGTTCTTCTCAATTAAGGATTGAGTCGGCCATCGGGTTCGATGCCTGTTTGTTTAACAGATGCTTGGAGCGGTCAAATGTTCTTCTCAACTTCGGGTTGAGCCGCCCTTCGGGTTTGATGCCTGTTTGTTTAACAGATGCCTGACGGTGAGGTCAGATGTTCTTCTCAACTTCGGGTTGAGCCGACCTTCGAATTTGATGCCTGTTTGTTTAACAGATGCCTGACGGCGAGGTCAGATGTTCCTCTCAACTTCGTGTTGAGCCGGCCTTCAGGTTTGATGCCTGTTTGTTTAATAGATGCCTGACGGAGAGGTCAGATGTTCCTCTCAACTTCGTGTTGAGCCGGCCTTCGGGTTCGATGCCTGTTTGTTTAACAAATGTTTGACGGCGAAGTCATATGTTCTTATCAACTTCGGGTTGATCCGCCCTTTGGGTTCGATGCCTCTTTGTTTAAGAGATGCCTGACGGCGAGGTCAGATGTTCTTATCAACTTCGGGTTGAGCCGACCTTCGAGTTCGATGCCTGTTTGTTTAACAGATGCCTGGCGGTGAAGTCAGATGTTCTTATCAACTTCGGGTTGGGCCGCCCTTAGGGTTCGATGCCTGTTTGTTTAACAGATTCCTGACGGTGAGGTCAGATGTTCTTCTCAACTTCAAGTTGAGCCGGCCTTCGGGTTCGATGCTTGTTTGTTTAACAGATGCTTGACGGCGAGGTCAGATGTTCTTCTCAATTAAGGATTGAGACGGCCTTCGGGTTCGATGCTTGTTTGTTTAACAGATGCCTAACGGCAAGGTCAAATGTTCTTCTCAACTTCGGGTTGAGCCGGCCTTAGCGTTCGATGCCTGTTTGTTTAACAAATGACTGCCGGAGAGGTCTAATGTTCTTATCAACTTTGGGTTGACCCGCCCTTCGGGTTCGATTCCTGTTTGTTTAACAGTTGCCTGATGGTGAGGTCAGATGTTCCTCTCAACTTCGGGTTGAGCCGGCCTTCGGATTTGATGCCTGTTTGATTAACAGATGCTTGACAGTGAAGTCACATGTTCCTCTAAACTTCATGTTGAGCCTACCTTCAGGTTCGATGCCTGTTTGTTTAACAGATGCCTGACGGAGAGGTCAGATGTTCCTCTCAACTTCGTGTTGAGCCGGCCTTCGGGTTCGATGCCTGCTTGTTTAATAGATGCCTGACAGCGAGGTCAGATGTTCTTATTAACTTCGGGTTGAGTCGGCCTTCGGGTTCGGTGCCTGTTTGTTTAACAGATGCCTGACGGCGAAGTCAGATGTTCTTATCAACTTCGGGTTGAGCCGCCCTTCGGGTTCGATGCCTGTTTGTTTAACAGATGCCTGACGGTGAGGTCTGATTTTTTCTCAACTTCGTGTTGAGCCGGCCTTCGAGTTCGATGCCTGTTTGTTTAACAGATGCCTGACGGCGAGGTCAGATGTTCTTATCAACTTTGGGTTGAGCCAGCCTTCGGGTTCGATGCCTGTTTGTTTAACAAATGCCTGACGGCGAGGTCAGATGTTCCTCTCAACTTCGTGTTGAGCCGGCCTTCGGGTTCGATGCCTGTTTGTTTAAGAGATGCTTGACGGTGAGCTCAGATGTTCTTATCAACTTCGGGTTGAGCCTCCCTTCGGGTTCAATGCCTGATTTTTTAACAGATGTCTGACGTTGAGGTCAGATGTTCTTTTCAACTTCGGGTTGAGTCGTCCTTCGGATTTGATGCCTGTTTGTTTAACAGATTGTTGACAGTGAAGTCAGATGTTCCTCTCAACTTCGGGTTAAGCCGGCCTTCGGATTTAATGCTTGTTTATTTAACAGATGCCTAACATCGATGTCAGATGTTCCTCTCAACTTTGTGTTAGGCCGGCCTTCGGGTTCGATGCCTGTTTGTTTAACAGATGCCTGACGGGGAGGTTAGATGTTCTTATCAACTTCGGGTTGAGCCGCCCTTCGGGTTCGATGCCTGTTTGTTTAACAGATGTTTGAAGGCGAGGTCAGATGTTCTTCTCAACTAAGGTTTGAGACGGCCTTCGGGTTTGATGCCTGTTTGTTTAACAGATGCCTGACGGGGAGGTCAGATGTTCTTCTCAACTTCGGATTGAGCCGGCCTTCGGGTTCCACACCTTTTTGTTTAACAGATGCCTGACGGCGAGGTCAGATGTTCCTCTCAACTTCGTGTTGAGCCGGCCTTTGGGTTAGATGCCTGTTTGTTTAACAGATGCCAGACGGTGAGGTCAGTTGTTTTTCTCAACTTCAAGTTGAGCCGACCTTCGGGTTCGATGCCTATTTGTTTAACAGATGTTTGATGGCGAGGTCAGATGTTCTTCTCAATTAAGGATTGAGTCGGCCTTCGGGTTCAATGCGTGTTTGTTTAACAGATGCTTGGCGGAGAGGTCAAATGTTCTTCTCAACTTCGGGTTAAGCCGCACTTCGGGTTTGATACCTGTTTGTTTAACAGTTGCCAGACGGTGTGGTCAGATGTTCTTCAAAACTTCGGGTTGAGCCGACCTTCAGATTTGATGCCTGTTTGTTTAACAGATGCTTGACAATGAAGGCAAATGTTCCTTTCAACTTCATGTTGAGCCGACCTTCAGGTTCAATGCCTGTTTGTTTAACAGATGCCTGACAGCGAGGTCAGATGTTCCTATCAACTTCGTGTTGAGCCGGCCTTCGAGTTCGATGCCTGTTTGTTTAACAGATGCCTGACGGTGAGGTTTGATTTTCTTCTCAACTTCGTGTTGAGCCGGCCTTCGAGTTCGATGCCTGTTTGTTTAACAGATGCCTGACGACGAGGTCAGATGTTCTTATCAACTTTGGGTTGAGCCGGCCTTCGGGTTCGATGCCTGTTTGTTTAACAGATGCCTGGCGGCGAGGTCAGATGTTCCTCTCAACTTCGTGTTGAGCCGGCCTTCGGGTTCGATGCCTGTTTGTTTTAGAGATGCCTAACGGCGAGGTCTGATGTTCTTATCAACTTCGGGTTGAGCCTCCCCTTGGGTTCGATGCCTGTTTGTTTAACAGATGCCTGACACTGAGGTCAGATGTTCTTTTCAACTTCGGGTTGAGTCGGCCTTCGGATTTGATGCCTGTTTGTTTAACAGATGCTTGACAGTGAAGTCAGATGTTCCTCTCAACTTCGGGTTAAGCCGGCCTTCGGATTTAATGCCTGTTTATTTACAAGATGCCTAACATCGATGTCAGATGTTCCTCTCAACTTCGTGTTGAGCCGGCCTTCGGGTTCGATGCCTGTTTGTTTAACAGATGCCTGACGGGGAGGTCAGTTGTTCTTCTCAATTTCGGGTTGAGCCGGCCTTCGGGTTCCACACCTTTTTGATTAACAGATGCCTGACGGCGAGGTCAGATGTTCCTCTCAACTTCGTGTTGAGCCGGCCTTCGGGTTAGATGCCTGTTTGTTTAACAGATGCCTGACGGTGAGGTCAGATGTTCTTCTCAACTTCAAGTTGAGCCGACCTTCGGGTTCGATGCCTGTTTGTTTAACAGATGTTTGATGGCGAGGTCAGTTGTTCTTCTCAATTAAGGATTGAGTCGGCCTTCGGGCTCGATGCCTGTTTGTTTAACAGATGCCTGATGGAGAGGTCAAATGTTCTTCTCAACTTCGGGTTGAGCCGCACTTCGGGTTTGATGCCTGTTTGTTTAACAGATGCCTGACGGTGTGGTCAGATGTTCTTCTCAACTTCATGTTGCGCCAGCCTTCAGATTTGATGCCTGATTGTTTAACAGATGCTTGACAGTGAAGTCAAATGTTCCTCTCAACTTCATGTTGAGCCGGCCTTCGAGTTCGATGCCTGTTTGCTTAACAGATGCCTGACGGCGAGGTCAGAGGTTTTTATCAACTTCAGGTTGAGCCGGCCTTCGGGTTTGATGCCTGTTTGTTTAACATATGCCTGACGGCAAATTCATATGTTCTTATCAACTTCGGGTTGAGCCGCCCTTCGGGTTCGTGCCTCTTTGTTTAAGAGATGCCTTACGGCGAGGTCAGATGTTCTTATCTACTTCGGGTTGAGCCGACGTTCGGGTTAGGCCGCCCTTAGGGTTCGATGCTTGTTTGTTTAACAGATGCCTGACGGTGAGGTCAGATGTTCTTCTCAACTTCAAGTTGAGCCGGCATTCGGGTTCGATGCCTATTTGTTTAACAGATGCTTGACGGCGAGGTCAAATGTTCTTCTCAATTAAGGATTGAGACGGCCTTTGGGTTCAATGCCAGTTGGTTTAACAGATGCCTGACGGCGAGGTCAGATGTTCCTCCCAACTTCGTGTTAAGCCGGTCTTAGGGTTCGATGCCTGTTTGTTTAACAGATGTCTGGCGGAAAGGTCTAATGTTCTTATCAACTTCGGGTTGAGCCGCCCTTCGGGTTCGATGCCTGTTTGTTTAACAGATGCCTGACGGTGAGGTCAGATGTTCCTCTCAACTTCGGGTTGAGCCGGCCTTCGGATTTGATGCCTGTTTGTTTAATAGATGCTTGACAGTGAAGTCAAATGTTCCTCTAAATTTCATGTTGAGCCTACCTTCAGGTTCGACGCCTGTTTGTTTAACAGATGCCTGACAGAGAGGTCAGATGTTCCTCTCAACTTCGTGTTAACCCGGCCTTCGGGTTCAATGCCTGTTTGTTTAACAGATGTATGACGGCAAATTCAGATGTTCTTATCAACTTCGGGTTGAGCCGCCCTTTGGGTTCGATGCCTGTTTGTTTAACAGATGCCTGACGGCGAGGTCAGATGTTCTTATCAACTTCGGGTTGAGCCGACCTTCTGGTTCGATGCCTGTTTGTTTAACAGATGCCTGAAGGCGAGGTCAGATGTTCTTATCAAATTCGGGTTGGGCCACCCTTAGGGTTTGATGCATGATTGTTTAACAGATTCCTGACGATGAGGTCAGATGTTCTTCTCAACTTCAAGTTGAGCCGCCCTTCGGGTTTGATGCCTGTTTCTTTAACAGATGCCTGACAGTGAGGTCAGATGTTCTTCTCAACTTCCGGTTGAGCCGGCCTTCGGATTTGATGCCTGTTTGTTTAACAGATGCTTGACAGTGAAGTCAAATGTTCCTCTCAACTTCATGTTGAGCCGACCATCAGGCTCAATGTCTGTTTGTTTAACAGATGCCTGACGGCGAGGTCAGATGTCCCTCTCAACTTCGTTTTGAGCCGGCCTTCGAGTTTGATGCCTGTTTGTTTGACAGATGCCTGACGGCGAGGTCAGAGGTTCTTATCAACTTCAGGTTGAGCCGGGCTTCGGGTTCGATGCCTGTTTGTTTAACATATGCCTGATGGCAAAGTCAGATGATCTTATCAACTTCAGGTTGAGCCGCCCTTCGGGTTCGATGCCTGTTTGTTTAACAGATGCCTAACGGCGAAGTCAGATGTTCTTATCAACTTCGGGTTGGGCCGCCCTTAGGGTTCGATGCCTGTTTGTTTAACAGATGCCTGACGTTGAGGTCAGATGTTCTTTTCAACTTCGGGTTGAGTCAGCCTTCGGATTTGATGCCTGTTTGTTTAACAGATGCTTACCAGTGAAGTCAGAAGTTCCTCTCAACTTCGGGTTAAGCCGGCCTTCGGATTTAATGCCTGTTTATTTAACAGAAGCCTAACGTCGATTTTAGATTTTCCTCTCAACTTCGTGTTGAGCCGGCCTTCGGGTTCGATGCCTTTTTGTTTAACAAATGCCTGACGGGGAGGTCAGATGTTCTTATCAACTTCGGGTTGAGCCGCCCTTCGGGTTCGATGCCTGTTTGTTTAACAGATGCCTGACGGCGGGGTCAGATGTTCTTATTAACTTCGGGTTGAGCCGACCTTCGGGTTCGATGCCTGTTTGTTTAACAGATGCCTGAAGGCGAGGTCAGATGTTCTTATCAATTTCGGGTTGAGCCGCCCTTCGGGTTCGATGCCTGTTTGTCTAACAGATGCCTGACGGCAAAGTCAGATGTTCCTCTCAACTTCAGGTTGAGCCAGCCTTCGGGTTCGATGCCTGTTTGTTTAAGAGATGCCTGACGGCAAGGTCAGATGTTCTTATCAAATTCGGGTTGGGCCACCCTTAGGGTTCGATGCATGATTGTTTAACAGATTCCAGACGATGAGGTCAGATGTTCTTCTTAACTTCAAGTTGAGTCGCCCTTCGGGTTTGATGCCTGTTTGTTTAACAGATGCCTGACAGTGAGGTCAGATGTTCTTCTCAACTTTGGGTTGAGTCGGCCTTCGGATTTGATTCCTGTTTGTGTAACAGATGCTTGACAGTGAAGTCAAATGTTCCTCTCAACTTCATGTTGAGCCGACCTTCAGGTTCAATGCATGTTTGTTTAACAGATGCCTGACGGCGAGGTCAGATGTCCCTCTCAACTTTGTGTTGAGCCGGCCTTCGAGTTTGATGCCTGTTTGTTTGACAGATGCCTGACGGCGAGGTCAGAGGTTCTTATCAACTTCAGGTTGAGTCGGCCTTCGGGTTCGACGCCTGTTTGTTTAACATATTCCTGATGGAAAAGTCAGATGATCTTATCAACTTCGGGTTCGATGCCTCTTTGTTTAAGAGATGCCTGACGGCGAGGTCAGATGTTCTTATCAACTTCAGGTTGAGCCGACCTTCGGGTTCGATGCCTGTTTGTTTAACAGATGCCTGACGGCGAAGTCAGATGTTCTTATCAACTTCGGGTTGGGCCGCCCTTAGGGTTCTATGCCTGTTTGTTTAACAGATGCCTGACGTTGAGGTCAGATGTTCTTTTCAACTTCGGGTTGAGTCGGCCTTCGGATTTGATGCCTGTTTGTTTAACAGATGCTTGGCAGTGAAGTCAGATGTTCCTCTCAACTTCGGGTTAAGTCGGCCTTCGGATTTAATGCCTGTTTATTTAATAGAAGCCTAACATCGATGTCAGATGTTCCTCTCAACTTCGTGTTGAGCCGGCCTTCGGGTTCGATGCCTGTTTGTTTAACAGATGCCTGACGGGGAGGTCAGTTGTTCTTCTCAATTTCGGGTTGAGCCGGCCTTCGGGTTCCACACCTTTTTGATTAACAGATGCCTGACGGCGAGGTCAGATGTTCCTCTCAACTTCGTGTTGAGCCGGCCTTCGGGTTAGATGCCTGTTTGTTTAACAGATGCCTGACGGTGAGGTCAGATGTTCTTCTCAACTTCAAGTTGAGCCGACCTTCGGGTTCGATGCCTGTTTGTTTAACAGATGTTTGATGGCGAGGTCAGTTGTTCTTCTCAATTAAGGATTGAGTCGGCCTTCGGGCTCGATGCCTGTTTGTTTAACAGATGCCTGATGGAGAGGTCAAATGTTCTTCTCAACTTCGGGTTGAGCCGCACTTCGGGTTTGATGCCTGTTTGTTTAACAGATGCCTGACGGTGTGGTCAGATGTTCTTCTCAACTTCATGTTGCGCCAGCCTTCAGATTTGATGCCTGATTGTTTAACAGATGCTTGACAGTGAAGTCAAATGTTCCTCTCAACTTCATGTTGAGCCGGCCTTCGAGTTCGATGCCTGTTTGCTTAACAGATGCCTGACGGCGAGGTCAGAGGTTTTTATCAACTTCAGGTTGAGCCGGCCTTCGGGTTTGATGCCTGTTTGTTTAACATATGCCTGACGGCAAATTCATATGTTCTTATCAACTTCGGGTTGAGCCGCCCTTCGGGTTCGTGCCTCTTTGTTTAAGAGATGCCTTACGGCGAGGTCAGATGTTCTTATCTACTTCGGGTTGAGCCGACGTTCGGGTTAGGCCGCCCTTAGGGTTCGATGCTTGTTTGTTTAACAGATGCCTGACGGTGAGGTCAGATGTTCTTCTCAACTTCAAGTTGAGCCGGCATTCGGGTTCGATGCCTATTTGTTTAACAGATGCTTGACGGCTAGGTCAAATGTTCTTCTCAATTAAGGATTGAGACGGCCTTTGGGTTCAATGCCAGTTGGTTTAACAGATGCCTGACGGCGAGGTCAGATGTTCCTCCCAACTTCGTGTTAAGCCGGTCTTAGGGTTCGATGCCTGTTTGTTTAACAGATGTCTGGCGGAAAGGTCTAATGTTCTTATCAACTTCGGGTTGAGCCGCCCTTCGGGTTCGATGCCTGTTTGTTTAACAGATGCCTGACGGTGAGGTCAGATGTTCCTCTCAACTTCGGGTTGAGCCGGCCTTCGGATTTGATGCCTGTTTGTTTAATAGATGCTTGACAGTGAAGTCAAATGTTCCTCTAAATTTCATGTTGAGCCTACCTTCAGGTTCGACGCCTGTTTGTTTAACAGATGCCTGACAGAGAGGTCAGATGTTCCTCTCAACTTCGTGTTAACCCGGCCTTCGGGTTCAATGCCTGTTTGTTTAACAGATGTATGACGGCAAATTCAGATGTTCTTATCAACTTCGGGTTGAGCCGCCCTTTGGGTTCGATGCCTGTTTGTTTAACAGATGCCTGACGGCGAGGTCAGATGTTCTTATCAACTTCGGGTTGAGGCGACCTTCTGGTTCGATGCCTGTTTGTTTAACAGATGCCTGAAGGCGAGGTCAGATGTTCTTATCAAATTCGGGTTGGGCCACCCTTAGGGTTTGATGCATGATTGTTTAACAGATTCCTGACGATGAGGTCAGATGTTCTTCTCAACTTCAAGTTGAGCCGCCCTTCGGGTTTGATGCCTGTTTCTTTAACAGATGCCTGACAGTGAGGTCAGATGTTCTTCTCAACTTCCGGTTGAGCCGGCCTTCGGATTTGATGCCTGTTTGTTTAACAGATGCTTGACAGTGAAGTCAAATGTTCCTCTCAACTTCATGTTGAGCCGACCATCAGGCTCAATGTCTGTTTGTTTAACAGATGCCTGACGGCGAGGTCAGATGTCCCTCTCAACTTCGTTTTGAGCCGGCCTTCGAGTTTGATGCCTGTTTGTTTGACAGATGCCTGACGGCGAGGTCAGAGGTTCTTATCAACTTCAGGTTGAGCCGGGCTTCGGGTTCGATGCCTGTTTGTTTAACATATGCCTGATGGCAAAGTCAGATGATCTTATCAACTTCAGGTTGAGCCGCCCTTCGGGTTCGATGCCTGTTTGTTTAACAGATGCCTAACGGCGAAGTCAGATGTTCTTATCAACTTCGGGTTGGGCCGCCCTTAGGGTTCGATGCCTGTTTGTTTAACAGATGCCTGACGTTGAGGTCAGATGTTCTTTTCAACTTCGGGTTGAGTCAGCCTTCGGATTTGATGCCTGTTTGTTTAACAGATGCTTACCAGTGAAGTCAGAAGTTCCTCTCAACTTCGGGTTAAGCCGGCCTTCGGATTTAATGCCTGTTTATTTAACAGAAGCCTAACGTCGATTTTAGATTTTCCTCTCAACTTCGTGTTGAGCCGGCCTTCGGGTTCGATGCCTTTTTGTTTAACAAATGCCTGACGGGGAGGTCAGATGTTCTTATCAACTTCGGGTTGAGCCGCCCTTCGGGTTCGATGCCTGTTTGTTTAACAGATGCCTGACGGCGGGGTCAGATGTTCTTATTAACTTCGGGTTGAGCCGACCTTCGGGTTCGATGCCTGTTTGTTTAACAGATGCCTGAAGGCGAGGTCAGATGTTCTTATCAATTTCGGGTTGAGCCGCCCTTCGGGTTCGATGCCTGTTTGTCTAACAGATGCCTGACGGCAAAGTCAGATGTTCCTCTCAACTTCAGGTTGAGCCAGCCTTCGGGTTCGATGCCTGTTTGTTTAAGAGATGCCTGACGGCAAGGTCAGATGTTCTTATCAAATTCGGGTTGGGCCACCCTTAGGGTTCGATGCATGATTGTTTAACAGATTCCAGACGATGAGGTCAGATGTTCTT
The DNA here is from genome assembly GCA_963859935.3 of Lathyrus sativus. Taxonomy (NCBI): domain Eukaryota; kingdom Viridiplantae; phylum Streptophyta; class Magnoliopsida; order Fabales; family Fabaceae; genus Lathyrus; species Lathyrus sativus. The sequence continues at coordinate 143,801 of CAWUDS030000958.1, read as the reverse complement.
CTTAACTTCAAGTTGAGTCGCCCTTCGGGTTTGATGCCTGTTTGTTTAACAGATGCCTGACAGTGAGGTCAGATGTTCTTCTCAACTTTGGGTTGAGTCGGCCTTCGGATTTGATTCCTGTTTGTGTAACAGATGCTTGACAGTGAAGTCAAATGTTCCTCTCAACTTCATGTTGAGCCGACCTTCAGGTTCAATGCATGTTTGTTTAACAGATGCCTGACGGCGAGGTCAGATGTCCCTCTCAACTTTGTGTTGAGCCGGCCTTCGAGTTTGATGCCTGTTTGTTTGACAGATGCCTGACGGCGAGGTCAGAGGTTCTTATCAACTTCAGGTTGAGTCGGCCTTCGGGTTCGACGCCTGTTTGTTTAACATATTCCTGATGGAAAAGTCAGATGATCTTATCAACTTCGGGTTCGATGCCTCTTTGTTTAAGAGATGCCTGACGGCGAGGTCAGATGTTCTTATCAACTTCAGGTTGAGCCGACCTTCGGGTTCGATGCCTGTTTGTTTAACAGATGCCTGACGGCGAAGTCAGATGTTCTTATCAACTTCGGGTTGGGCCGCCCTTAGGGTTCTATGCCTGTTTGTTTAACAGATGCCTGACGTTGAGGTCAGATGTTCTTTTCAACTTCGGGTTGAGTCGGCCTTCGGATTTGATGCCTGTTTGTTTAACAGATGCTTGGCAGTGAAGTCAGATGTTCCTCTCAACTTCGGGTTAAGTCGGCCTTCGGATTTAATGCCTGTTTATTTAATAGAAGTCTAACGTCGATGTCAGATGTTCCTCTCAACTTCGTGTTGAGCCGGCCTTCGGGTTCGATGCCTGTTTGTTTAACAAATGCCTGACGGGGAGGTCACATGTTCTTATCAACTTCGGGTTGAGCCGCCCTTCGGGTTCGATGCCTGTTTGTTTAACAGATGTTTGACGGTGAGGTCAGATGTTCTTCTCAACTAAGGGTTGAGATGGTCGTTGGGTTTGATGCCTATTTGTTTAACAGATGTCTGACGGGGAGGTCAGATGTTCTTCTCAACTTCGGGTTGAGCTGGCCTTCGGGATCCACACCTTTTTGTTTAACAAATGCCTGACGGCGAGGTCAGATGGTCCTCTCAACTTCGTGTTAAGCCGGCCTTCGGGTTCGATGCCTGTTTGTTTAACAGATTCCTGACAAGGAGGCAGATGTTCTTATCAACTTCGGGTTGAGCCGACCTTCAGGTTCGATTCCTGTTTGTTTAACAGATGTTTGATGGCGAGGTCAGATGTTCTTATCAATTAAGGATTGAGTAGGCCTTCGGGTTCGATGCCTGTTTGTTTAACAGATTCCTGGAGGAGAGGTTAAATGTTCTTCTCAACTTCGGGTTGAGCCGCCCTTCGGGTTTGATGCCTGTTTGTCTAACAGATGCCTGACGGTGAGGCCAGATGTTCTTCTCAACTCTGGGTTGAGCCGGCCTTTGAATTTGATGTCTGTTTGTTTAACAGATGCTTGACAATGAAGTCAAATGTTCCTCTCAACTTCATGTTGAGTCGACCTTCAGGTTCAATGCCTGTTTGTTTAACAGATGCCTGACGGCGAGGTCAGATGTTCCTCTCAACTTCGTGTTGAGCCGGCCTTCGGGTTCGATGCCTGTTTGTTTAACAGATGTCTGACGGAGAGGTCAGATGTTCTTATCAACTTTGGGTTGAGCCGGCTTTCGGGTTCGATGCCTGTTTGTTTAACAGATGCGTGACGGCGAAGTCAGATGTTCTTATCAATTTCGGGTTGAGCCGCCCTTTGGGTTTGATGCCTGTTTGTTTAAGAGATTCCTGACGGCGAGGTCAGATGTTCTTATCAACTTCGGGTTGAGCCGACCTTCGGGTTCGATGCCTGTTTGTTTAACAGATGCCTGACGGCGAAGTCAGATGTTCTTATCAACTTCGGGTCGGGCCGCCCTTAGGGTTCGATGCCTGTTTGTTTAACAGATGCCTGACGGTGAGGTCAGATGTTCTTCTCAACTTCAAGTTGAGCCGGCCTTCAGATCCGATGCCTGTTTGTTTAACAGATGCTTGACGACGAGGTCAGATGTTCTTCTCAATTAAGGATTGAGACGTCCTTCGGGTTCAATGCTTGTTTGTTTAACAGATGCTTGATGGCAAGGTCAAATTTTCTTCTCAACTTCGGGTTGAGCCGGCCTTAGGGTTCGATGCCTGTTTGTTTAACAGATGTCTGGCGGAGAGGTCTAATGTTCTTATCAACTTCGAGTTGAGCCGCCCTTCGGGTTCGATACCTGTTTTTTTAACAGATGCCTGACAGTGAGGTCAGATGTTCCTCTCAACTTCGGGTTGAGCCGGCCTTCGGATTTAATGCATGTTTGATTAACAGATGCTTGATAGTGAAGTCAAATGTTCATCTAAACTTCATGTTGAGCCTACCTTCAGGTTCGATGCCTGTTTGTTTAACAGATGCCTGACGGAGAGGTCAGATGTTCCTCTCAACTTCATGTTGAGCCGTCCTTCAGAGTCGATGCCTGTTTGTTTAACAAATGCCTGACAGTGAGGTCAGATGTTCTTATCAACTTCGGGTTGAGCCGGCCTTCAGGTTCGATGCCTGTTTGTTTAACAGATGCCTGATGGAGAAGTCAGATGTTCTTATCAACTTCGGGTTGAGCCACCCTTCGGGTTCGATGCTTGTTTGTTTAACAGATGCCTGACGGTGAGTCTGATTTTCTTCTCAACTTCGTGTTGAGCCGGACTTCGAGTTCGATGCCTGTTTGTTTAACAGGTGCCCGACGGTGAGGTCAGATGTTCTTATCAATTTTGGGTTGAGCCGGCCTTCGGGTTTGGTGCCTGTTTGTTTAACGGATGCCTGACGGCAAAGTTAGATGTTCCTCTCAACTTCGTGTTGAGCCGGCCTTTGGGTTAGATGCTTGTTTGTTTAACAGATGCCTGACGGTGAGTTCAGATGTTCTTCTCAACTTCAAGTTGAGCCGACCTTCGGTTTCGATGCCTGTTTGTTAAACAGATGTTTGATGGCGATGTCAGATGTTCTTCTCAATTAAGAATTGAGTCGGCCTTCGGGTTCGATGCCTGTTTGTTTAACAGATGCCTGGCGGAGAGGCCAGATGTTCCTCTCAACTTCATGTTGAGCCGGCCTTCGGGTTCGATGCCTGTTTGTTCAACAGATGCCTGACGATGAGGTCAGATGTTCTTATCAACTTCGGGTTGAGCCGACCTTCGGGTTCGATGCCTGTTTGTTTAACAGATGCCTGACGGTGAAGTCAGATGTTCTTATAAACTTCGAGTTGAGCCGCCCTTCGGGTTCGATGCCTGTTTGTTTAAGAGATGCCTGACGGCGAGGTCAGATGTTCCTCTCAACTTCGTGTTGATCCGGCCTTCGGGTTCGATGCCTGTTTGTTTAAGAGATGCCTGACGGCGAGGTCAGATGTTCTTATCAACTTTGGGTTGAGTCGGCCTTTGGATTTGATGCCTGTTTGTTTAACAGATGCTTGACAGTGAAGTCAGATGTTCCTCTCAACTTCGGGTTAAGCCGACCTTCGGATTGAATGCCTGTTTATTTAACAGACACCTGACGTTGATGTCAGATGTTCCTCTCAACTTCAAGTTGAGCCTACCTTCGGGTTCGATGCCTGACGGGGAGGTCAGATGTTCTTATCAACTTCGGGTTGAGCCGCCCTTCGGGTTTGATGCATGTTTGTTTAATAGATGCTTGACGGAGAGGTCAGATGTTCCTCTCAACTTCGTGTTGAGCCGGCCTTCGGGTTCGATGCCTGTTTGTTTAACATATGCGTCATAGTGAGGTCAGATGTTCTTATTAACTTCGGGTTGAGCCGGCCTTCGGGTTCGATGCCTGTTTGTTTAACAGATGCCTGATGGCAAAGTCAGATGTTCTTATCAACTTTGGGTTGAGCCGCAATTCGGGTTCGACCCTTGTTTGTTTAACAGATGCCTGACGGTGAGGTCTGATTTTCTTCACAACTTCGTGTTGAACCGGCCTTCGAGTTCGATGCCTATTTGTTTAAAAGATGCCTGACGGCGAGGTCAGATGTTCTTATCAATTTCGGGTTGAGCCGGCCTTCGGGTTCGATGCCTGTTTGTTTAACAGATGCCTGACGGCGAGGTCAGATGTTCCTCTCAATTTTGTATTGAGCCGGCCTTCGGGTTAGATGTCTGTTTGTTTAACAGATGCCTGACGGTGAGTTCAGATGTTCTTCTCAACTTCAAGTTGAGCCGACCTTCGGGTTCGATGCTTTTTTGTTTAACAGATGTTTGATGGCGATGTCAGATGTTCTTCTCAATTAAGGATTGAGTCGGCCTTCGGGTTCGATTCCTGTTTGTTTAACAGATGTCTGGCGGAGAGGTCTAATGTTCTTAACAACTTCGGGTTGAGCCGCCCTTCGGGTTCAATGCCTGTTTGTTTAACAGATGCCTGACGGTGAGGTCAGATGTTCCTCTCAACTTCGGGTTGAGCCGGCCTTCGGATTTGATGCCTGTTTGTTTAACAGATGCTTTACAGTGAAGTCAAATGTTCCTCTAAACTTCGTGTTGAGCCGGCCTTTGGGTTAGATGCTTGTTTGTTTAACAGATGCCTGACGGTGAGTTCAGATGTTCTTCTCAACTTCAAGTTGAGCCGACCTTCGGGTTCGATGCCTGTTTGTTAAACAGATGTTTGATGGCGATGTCAGATGTTCTTCTCAATTAAGAATTGAGTCGGCCTTCGGGTTCGATGCCTGTTTGTTTAACAGATGCCTGGCGGAGAGGCCAGATGTTCCTCTCAACTTCATGTTGAGCCGGCCTTCGGGTTCGATGCCTGTTTGTTCAACAGATGCCTGACAATGAGGTCAGATGTTCTTATCAACTTCGGGTTGAGCCGGCCTTCGGGTTCGATGCCTGTTTGTTTAACAGATGCCTGACGGTGAAGTCAGATGTTCTTATAAACTTCGGGTTGAGCCGCCCTTCGGGTTCGATGCCTGTTTGTTTAAGAGATGCCTGACGGCGAGGTCAGATGTTCCTCTCAACTTCGTGTTGATCCGGCCTTCGGGTTCGATGCCTGTTTGTTTAAGAGATGCCTGACGGCGAGGTCAGATGTTCTTATCAACTTTGGGTTGAGTCGGCCTTTGGATTTGATGCCTGTTTGTTTAACAGATGCTTGACAGTGAAGTCAGATGTTCCTCTCAACTTCGGGTTAAGCCGACCTTCGGATTGAATGCCTGTTTATTTAACAGACACCTGACGTTGATGTCAGATGTTCCTCTCAACTTCAAGTTGAGCCTACCTTCGGGTTCGATGCCTGACGGGGAGGTCAGATGTTCTTATCAACTTCGGGTTGAGCCGCCCTTCGGGTTTGATGCATGTTTGTTTAATAGATGCCTGACGGAGAGGTCAGATGTTCCTCTCAACTTCGTGTTGAGCCGGCCTTCGGGTTCGATGCCTGTTTGTTTAACAGATGCCTGACGGTGAGTTCAGATGTTCTTCTCAACTTCAAGTTGAGCCGACCTTCGGGTTCGATGCTTTTTTGTTTAACAGATGTTTGATGGCGATGTCAGATGTTCTTCTCAATTAAGGATTGAGTCGGCCTTCGGGTTCGATTCCTGTTTGTTTAACAGATGTCTGGCGGAGAGGTCTAATGTTCTTATCAACTTCGGGTTGAGCCGCCCTTCGGGTTCAATGCCTGTTTGTTTAACAGATGCCTAACGGTGAGGTCAGATGTTCCTCTCAACTTCGGGTTGAGCCGGCCTTCGGATTTGATGCCTGTTTGTTTAACAGATGCTTTACAGTGAAGTCAAATGTTCCTCTAAACTTCATGTTGAGCCTACCTTCAGGTTCGATGCTTGTTTGTTTAACAGATGCCTGACGGAGATGTCAGATGTTCCTCTCAACTTCATGTTGAGCCGGCCTTTGGATTCGATGCCTATTTGTTTAACAGATGCCTGAAAGTGAGGTCAAATGTTCTTATCAACTTCGGGTTGAGCCGGCCTTCGGGTTCGATGCCTATTTGTTTAATAGATGCCTGATGGAGAAGTCAGATGTTCTTATCAACTTCGGGTTGAGCCGCCCTTTGGGTTCGATGCTTGTTTGTTTAACAGATGCCTGACGGTGAGGTCTGATTTTCTTCTCAACTTCGTGTTGAGCCGGCCATCGAGTTCGATGCCTGTTTGTTTAACAGATGCCCGACGGTGAGGTCAGATGTTCTTATCAATTTCGGGTTGAGCCGGCCTTCGGGTTCGATGCCTGTTTGTTTAACAGATGCCTGACGGCGAGTTCAGATGTTCCTCTCAACTTCGTGTTGAGCCGGCCTTCGGGTTAGAGTCCTGTTTGTTTAACAGATGCCTGACGGTGAGTTCAGATGTTCTTCTCAACTTCAAGTTGAGCCGACCTTCGGGTTCGATGCCTGTGTGTTTAACAGATGTTTGATGACGTTGTCAGATGTTCTTCTCAATTAAGGATTGAGTCGGCCTTCGGGTTCGATGCCTGTTTGTTTAACAGATGCTTGGCGGAGAGGACAAATGTTCTGCTCAACTTCGGGTTGAGCTGCTCTTCAGGTTTGATGCCTGTTTTTTTAACAGATGCCTGATGGTGAGGTCAGATGTTCTTCTCAACTTCGGGTTAAGCCGGTCTTCGGATATGATGCCTGTTTGTTTAACAGATGCTTGAAAGTGAAGTCAAATGTTCCACTCAACTTCATGTTGAGCCGACCTTCAGGTACAATGCCTGTTTGTTTAACAGATGCCTGACGGCGATGCCAGATGTTCCTCTCAACTTCATGTTGATCCGGCCTTCGGGTTCGAATCCTGTTTGTTTAACAGATGCCTGACGGCAAGGTCAGATGTTCTTATCAACTTCGGGTTGAGCCGCCCTTCGGGTTCGATGCCTGTTTGTTTAAGAGATGCCTGACAGCGAGGTCAGATGTTCCTCCCAACTTTGTGTTGAGCCAGCCTTCGGGTTCGATGCACGTTTGTTTAAGAGATGCCTGACGGCGAGATCAGATGTTCTTATCAACTTCGGGTTGAGCCGCCCTTCGATGCCTATTTTTTTAACAGATGCCTGACGTTGAGGTATGTTCTTTTCAACTTCAGGTTGAGTCGGCCTTCGGATTTGATGCTTGTTTATTTAACAGATACCTCACGTTGATGTCAGATGTTCCTTTCAACTTCAAGTTGAGCCAACCTTCGGGTTCGATGCCTGTTTATTTAACAGATGCCTGACGGGGAGGTCAGATGTTCTTATCAACTTCGGGTTGAGCCGCCCTTCGGGTTTGATGCCTTTTTGTTTAACAGATGCCTGACGGGGAGGTCAGATGTTCCTCTCTACTTCGTGTTGAGCCGGCCTTCGGGTTCGATGCCTGTTTGTTTAACATATGCCTGACAGTGAGGTCAGATGTTCTTATCAACTTCGGGTTGAGCCGGCCTTCGGGTTCGATGCCTGTTTGTTTAACAGATGCCTAATGGCAAAGTCAGATGTTCTTATCAACTTCGGGTTGAGCCGCAATTCGGGTTCGATCCTTGTTTGTTTAACAGATGCCTGACGGTGAGGTCTGATGTTCTTCTCAACTTCGTGTTGAACCGGCCTTCGAGTTCGATGCCTGTTTGTTTAACAGATGCCTGACGGCGAGGTCATATGTTCTTATCAATTTCGGGTTGAGCCGGCCTTCGGGTTTGATGCCTGTTTGTTTAACAGATGCCTGACGGCGAGGTCAGATGTTCCTCTCAACTTTGTATTGAGCCGGCCTTCGGGTTAGATGCCTGTTTGTTTAACAGATGCCTGACGGTGAGTTCAGATGTTCTTCTCAACTTCAAGTTGAGCCGACCTTTGGGTTCGATGCTTGTTTGTTTAACAGATGTTTGATGGCAATGTCAGATGTTCTTCTCAATTAAGGATTGAGTCGGCCTTCGGGTTCGATGCCTGTTTGTTTAACAGATGTCTGGCGGAGAGGTCTAATGTTGTTATCAACTTCGGGTTGAGTCGCCCTTCGGGTTCGAAGCCTGTTTGTTTAACAGATGCATGACGGTGAGGTCAGATGTTCCTCTCAACTTCGGGTTGAGCCAGGCTTCGGATTTGATGCCTGTTTGTTTAACAGATGCTTGACAGTGAAGTCAAATGTTCCTCTAAACTTCATGTTGAGCCTACCTTCAGGTTCGATGCCTGTTTGTTTAACAGATTCCTGACAGAGAGGTCAAATATTCCTCTCAACTTCATGTTAAGCCGGCCTTCGGATTCGGTGCCTGTTTGTTTAACAGACGCCTGACAGTGAGGTCAGATGTTCTTATCAACTTCGGGTTGAGCCGGCCTTCGGGTTCGATGCCTGTTTGTTTAACAGATGCCTGATGGAGAAGTCAGATGTTCTTATCAACATCGGGTTGAGCCGCCCTTCGGGTTCGATGCTTGTTTGTTTAACAGATGCCTGACGGTGAGGTCTGATTTTCTTCTTAACTTCGTGTTGAGCCGGCCTTCGAGTTCGATGCCTGTTTGTATAACAGATGCCTGACGGTGAGGTCAGATGTTATTATCAATTTCGGGTTGAGCCGGCCTTCGTGTTCGATGTCTGTTTGTTTAACAGATGCCTGACGGCGAGGTCAGATGTTCCTCTCAACTTCGTATTGAGCCGGCCTTCGGGTTAGATGCCTGTTTGTTTAACAGATGCTTGACGGTGAGTTCAGATGTTCTTCTCAATTTCAAGTTGAGCCGACCTTCGGGTTCGATTCCTGTTTGTTTAACAGATGTTTGATGGCGATGTCAGATGTTCTTCTCAATTAAGGATTGAGTCGGCCTTCGGGTTCGATGCCTGTTTGTTTAACAGATGCCTGGCGGAGAGGTCAAATGTTCTGCTCAACTTCGGGTTGAGCCGCCCTTCGGGTTTGATGCCTGTTTGTTTAATAATTGCTTGACGGTGAGGTCAGATGTTCTTCTCAACTTCGGGTTTAACCGGCCTTCGGATATGATGCCTGTTTGTTTAACAGATGTTTGAAAGTGAAGCCAAATGTTCCTCTCAACTTCATGTTGAGCCGACCTTCGGGTTCAATGCCTCTTTGTTTAACAGATGCCTGAGGGCGAGGCCAGATGTTCCTCTCAACTTTGTGTTGAGCCAGCCTTCGGGTTCGATGCACGTTTGTTTAAGAGATGCCTGACGGCGAGATCAGATGTTCTTATCAACTTCGGGTTGAGCCGCCCTTCGATGCCTATTTTTTTAACAGATGCCTGACGTTGAGGTATGTTCTTTTCAACTTCGGGTTGAGTCGGCCTTCAGATTTGATGCCTGTTTATTTAACAGATACCTGACGTCGATGTCAGATGTTCCTCTCAACTTCAATTTGAGCCGACCTTCGGGTCCGATGCCTGTTTGTTTAACAGATGCCTGACGGGGAGGTCAGATGTTCTTATCAACTTCGGGTTGAGCCGCCCTTCGGGTTTGATGCCTTTTTGTTTAACAGAAGCCTGACGGAGAGGTCAGATGTTCCTCTCTACTTCGTGTTGAGCCGGCCTTCGGGTTCGATGCCTGTTTGTTTAACATATGCCTGACAGTGAGGTCAGATGTTCTTATCAACTTCGGGTTGAGCCGGCCTTCGGGTTCGATGCCTGTTTGTTTAACAGATGCCTAATGGCAAAGTCAGATGTTCTAATCAATTTCGGGTTGAGCCACAATTCGGGTTCGATCCTTGTTTGTTTAACAGATGCCTGACGGTGAGGTCTGATTTTCTTCTCAACTTCGTGTTGAACCGGCCTTCGAGTTCGATGCCTATTTGTTTAACAGATGCCTGATGACGAGGTCAGATGTTCTTATCAATTTCGGGTTGAGCCGGCCTTCGGGTTCAATGCCTGTTTGTTTAACAGATCCTGACGGCGAGGTCAGATGTTCCTCTCAACTTTGTATTGAGCCGGCCTTCGTGTTAGATGCCTGTTTGTTTAACAGATGCCTGATGGTGAGTTCAGATGTCTTCTCAACTTCAAGTTGAGCCGACCTTCGGGTTCGATGCTTGTTTGTTTAACAGATGTTTGATGGCGATGTCAGATGTTCTTCTCAATTAAGGATTGAGTCGGCCTTCGGGTTCGATGCCTGTTTGTTTAACAGATGTCTAGCGAAGAGGTCTAATGTTCTTATCAATTTCGGGTTGAGCCGCCCTTCGGGTTCGATGCCTGTTTGTTTAACAGATGCCTGACGGTTAGGTCAGATGTTCCTCTCAACTTCGGGTTGAGCCGGCCTTCGGATTTGACGCCTGTTTGTTTAACAGATGCTTGACAGTGAAGTCAAATGTTCCTCTAAACTTCTTGTTGAGCCTACCTTTAGGTTCGATGCTTGTTTCTTTAACAGATGCCTGACGGAGAGGTCAGATGTTCCTCTCAACTTCATGTTGAGCCGGCCTTCGGATTCGATGCCTGTTTGTTTAACAGATGCCTGACAGTGAGGTCAGATGTTCTTATCAACTTCAGGTTGAGCCGGCCTTCGGGTTCGATGCCTGTTCGTTTAACAGATGGCTGACGATGCAGTCAAATGTTCTTATAAACTTCGGGTTGAGCGGCCCTTCGGGTTCGATGCCTGTTTGTTTAAGAGATGCCTGACGGCGAGGTCAGATGTTCCTCTCAACTTCGTGTTGAGTCGGCCTTCGGGTTCGATGCCTGTTGGTTTAAGAGATGCCTGACGGTGAGGTCAGATGTTCTTATCAACTTCGGGTTGAGCCGCCCTTCGATGCCTGTTTTTTTAACAGATGCCTCACATTGAGGTATGTTCTTTTCAACTTCGGGTTGAGGCGGCCTTCGGATTTGATGCCTGTTTGTTTAACAGATGCTTGACAGTGAAGTCAGATGTTCCTCTCAACTTCGGGTTAAGCCGGCCTTCAGATTTAATGCCTGTTTATTTAATAGATACCTGACGTCGATGTCAAATGTTCCTCACAACATCAAGTTGAGCCGGCCTTCGAGTTCGATGCCTGTTTGTTTACCAGATGCCTAACGGGGAGGTCAGATGTTCTTATCAACTTCGGGTTGAGCCGCCCTTCGGGTTCGATGCCTGTTTGTTTAACAGATGCCTGACGGAGAGGTCAAATGTTCCTCTCAACTTCGTGTTGAGCCGGCCTTCGGGTTCGATGCCTGTTTGTTTAACAGATGCCTGACAGTGAGGTCAGATGTTCTTATCAACTTCGGGTTGAGCCGGCCTTCGGGTTTGATGCCTGTTTATTTAACAGATGCCTGATGGCGAAGTCAGATGTTCTTATCAACTTCGGGTTGAGCCGCAATTTGGGTTCAATCCTTGTTTGTTTAACAGATGCCTGACGGTGAGGTCTGATTTTCTTATCAACTTCGTGTTGAACCGGCCTTCGAGTTCGATGCCTGTTTGTTTAACAGATGCCTGACGGCGAGGTCAGATGTTCTTATCAATTTCGGGTTGAGTCGGCCTTCGGGTTTGATGCCTGTTTGTTTAACAGATGCCTGACGGCGAGGTCAGATGTTCCTCTCAACTTTGTATTGAGCCGGCCTTCGGGTTAGATGCCTGTTTGTTTAACAGATGCCTGACGGTGAGTTCAGATGTTCTTCTCAACTTCTAGTTGAGCCGACCTTCGGGTTCGATGCTTGTTTGTTTAACAGATGTTTGATGGCGATGTCAGATGTTCTTCTCAATTAAGGATTGAGTCGGCCTTCGGGTTCGATGCCTGTTTGTTTAACAGATGTCTGGCGGAGAGGTCTAATGTTGTTATCAACTTCGGGTTGAGCCGCCCTTCGGGTTCGAAGCCTGTTTGTTTAACAGATGCATGACGGTGAGGTCAGATGTTCCTCTCAACTTCGGGTTGAGCCAGCCTTCGGATTTGATGTCTGTTTGTTTAACAGATGCTTGACAGTGAAGTCAAATGTTCCTCTAAACTTCATGTTGAGCCTACCTTCAGGTTCGATGCCTGTTTGTTTAACAGATTCCTGACAGAGAGGTCAGATATTCCTCTCAACTTCATGTTAAGCCGGACTTCGGATTCGATGCCTGTTTGTTTAACAGACGCCTGACAGTGAGGTCAGATGTTCTTATCAACTACGGGTTGAGCCGGCCTTCGGGTTCGATGCCTGTTTGTTTAACAGATGCCTGATGGAGAAGTCAGATGTTCTTATCAACTTCGGGTTGAGCCGCCCTTTGGGTTCGATGCTTGATTGTTTAACAGATGCCTGACGGTGAGGTCTGATTTTCTTCTTAACTTCGTTTTGAGCCGGCCTTCGAGTTCGATGCCTGTTTGTATAACAGATGCCTGACGAAGAGGTCAGATGTTATTATCAATTTCGGGTTGAGCCGGCCTTCGGGTTCGATGTCTGTTTGTTTAACAGATGCCTGACGGCGAGGTCAGATGTTCCTCTCAACTTCTTATTGAGCCGGCCTTCGGGTTAGATGCCTGTTTGTTTAACAGATGCCTGACGGTGAGTTCAGATGTTCTTCTCAATTTCAAGTTGAGCCGACCTTCGGGTTCGATGCCTGTTTGTTTAACAGATGTTTGATGGCGATGTCAGATGTTCTTCTCAATTAAGGATTGAGTCGGCCTTCGGGTTCGATGCCTGTTAGTTTAACAGATGCCTGGCGGAGAGGTCAAATGTTCTGCTCAACTTCGGGTTGAGCCGCCCTTCGGGTTTGATGCCTGTTTGTTTAATAGATGCCTGACGGTGAGGTCAGATGTTCTTCTCAACTTCGGGTTTAACCGGCCTTCGAATATGATGCCTGTTTGTTTAACAGATGCTTGAAAGTGAAGTCAAATGTTCCTCTCAACCTCATGTTGAGCCGACCTTCAGGTTCAATGCCTCTTTGTTTAACAGATGCCTGACGGCGAGGCCAGATGTTCCTCTCAACTTCGTGTTGAGCCGGCCTTCGGGTTCGATGCCTGTTTGTTTAACAGATGCCTGACGGCGAGGTCAGATGTTCTTATCAACTTCGGGTTGAGCCGGCCTTCGGGTTCGATGCCTGTTTGTTTAACAGATGCCTGACGGTGAAGTCAGATGTTCTTATCAACTTCGGGTTGAGCCGCCCTTCGGGTTCGATGCCTATTTGTTTTTTGAAATGTCTGACGGCGAGGTCAGATGTTCCTCTCAACTTCGTGTTGAGCCGGCCTTCGGGTTCGATGCCTGTTTATTTAAGAGATGCCTGACGGCGAGGGCATATGTTCTTATCAACTTCGGGTTGAGCCGCCCTTCGATGCCTGACGTTGAGGTATGTTCTTTTCAACTTCGGGTTGAGTCGGCCTTCGTATTTGATGCCTGCTTGTTTAACAGATGCTTGACAGTGAAGTCAGATGTTCCTCTCAACTTCGGGTTAAGCCGGCCTTCAGATTTAATGCCTGTTTATTTAACAGATACCTGACGTCGATGTCAGATGTTCCTCTCAACTTCAAGTGGAGCCGGCCTTCGGGTTCGATGCCTGTTTGTTTAACAGATGCTTGACAGAGAGGTCAGATGTTCCTCTCGACTTCGTGTTGAGCCGGCCTTCGGGTTCGATGCTTGTTTGTTTAACAGATGCCTGACAGTGAGGTCAGATGTTCTTAACAACTTCGGGTTGAGCCGGCCTTCGGGTTCGATGCCTGTTTGTTTAACAGATGCCTGATGGCGAAGTCAGATGTTCTTATCAACTTCGGGTTGAGCCGCAATTCGGGTTCGATCCTTGTTTGTTTAACAGATGCCTGACGGTGACGTCTGATTTTCTTCTCAACTTCGTGTTGAACCGGCATTCGAGTTTGATGCCTGTTTGTTTAACAGATGCCTGACGGCGAGGTCAGATGTTCTTATCAATTTCGGGTTGAGCCGACCTTCGGGTTCGATGCCTGTTTGTTTAACAGATGCCTGACGGCGAGGTCAGATGTTCCTCTCAACTTTGTATTGAGCCGGCCTTCGGGTTAGATGCCTGTTTGTTTTACAGATGCCTGACGGTGAGTTCAGATGTTCTTCTCAACTTCAAGTTGAGCCGACCTTCGGTTATGATGCTTGTTTGTTTAACAGATGTTTGATGGCGATGTCAGATGTTCTTCTCAATTAAGGATTGAGTCGGCCTTCGGGTTCGATGCCTGTTTGTTTAACAGATGTCTGGCGGAGAGGTCTAATGTTCTTATCAACTTCGGGTTGAGCCGCCCTTCGGGTTCGATGCCTATTTGTTTAACAGATGCCTGACGGTGAGGTCAGATGTTCCTCTCAACTTCGGGTTGAGCCAGCCTTCGGATTTGATGCCTGTTTGTTTAACAGATGCTTGACAGTGAAGTCAAATGTTCCTCTAAACCTCATGTTGAGCCTACCTTCAGGTTCGATGCCTGTTTGTTTAACAGATGCCTGACGGAGAGGTCAGATGTTCCTCTCAACTTCATGTTGAGCCGGCCTTCGGATTCGATGTCTGTTTGTTTAACAGATGCCTGACAGTGAGGTCAGATGTTCTTATCAACTTCGGGTTGAGCCGGCCTTCGGGTTCGATGCCTGTTTGTTTAACATATGCCTGATGGAGAAGTCAGATGTTCTTATCAACTTTGGGTTGAGCCGCCCTTCGGGTTCGATGCTTGTTTGTTTAACAGATGCCTGACGGTGAGGTCTGATTTTCTTCTCAACTTCGTGTTGAGCCGGCCTTCGAGTTCGATGCCTGTTTGTTTAACAGATGCCCGACGGTGAGGTCAAATGTTCTTATCAATTTCGGGTTGAGCCGGCCTTCGGGTTCGATGCTTGTTTGTTTAACAGATGCCTGACGGCGAGGTCATATGTTCCTCTCAACTTCGTGTTGAGCCGGCCTTCGGTTTAGATGCCTGTTTGTTTAACAGATGCCTGACGGTGAGTTCAGATGTTCTTCTCAATTTCAAGTTGAGCCGACCTTCGGGTTCGATGCCTGTTTGTTTAACAGATGTTTGATGGCGATGTCAGATGTTCTTCTCAATTAAGGATTGAGTCGGCCTTCGGGTTCGATGCCTGTTTGTTTAACAGATGCCTGGCGGAGAGGTCAATTGTTTTGCTTAACTTTGGGTTGAGCCGCCCTTCGGGTTTGATGCCTGTTTGTTTAACAGATGCTTGACAGTGAGGTCAGATGTTCTTCTCAACTTCGGGTTGAGCCGACCTTCAGATATGATGCCTGTTTGTTTAACAGATGCTTGAAAGTGAAGTCAAATGTTCCTCTCAACTTCATGTTGAGCCGACCATCAGGTTCAATGCCTGTTTGTTTAACAGATACCTGACGGCGAGGCCAGATGTTCCTCTCAACTTCGTGTTGAGCCGGCCTTCGGGTTCGATGCCTGTTTGTTTAACAGATGCCTGACGGCGAGGTCAGATGTTCTTATCAACTTCGGGTTGAGCCGGCCTTCGGGTTCGATCCTTGTTTGTTTAACAGATGCCTGACGGCGAGGTCAGATGTTCCTCTCAACTTTGTATTGAGCCGGCCTTCGGGTTAGATGCCTGTTTGTTTAACAGATGCCTGACGGTGAGTTCAGATGTTCTTCTCAACTTCAAGTTGAGCCGACCTTCGGGTTCGATGTTTGTTTGTTTAACAGATGTTTGATTGCGATGTTAGATTTTCTTCTCAATTAAGGATTGAGACGTCCTTCGGGTTCGATGCCTGTTGGTTTAACAGATGTCTTGCGGAGAGGTCTAATGTTCTTATCAACTTCGGGTTGAGCCGCCCTTCGGGCTCGATGCCTGTTTGTTTAACAGATGCCTGACGGTGAGGTCAGATGTTCCTATCAACTTCGGGTTGAGGCGGCCTTCGAATTTGATGCCTGTTTGTTTAACAGATGCTTGACAGTGAAGTCAAATGTTCCTCTAAACTTCATGTTGAGCCTACCTTCAGGTTCGATGCCTGTTTGTTTAACAAATGCCTGATGGAGAGGTCAGATGTTCCTCTCAACTTCATGTTGAGCCGGCCTTCGGATTTGATGCCTGTTTGTTTTAGAAATGCCTGACAGTGAGGTCAGATGTTCTTATCAACTTCGGGCTGAGCCGGCCTTCTTGTTCGATGCCTGTTCGTTTAACAGATGCCTGATGGTTACTCAGATGTTCTTATCAATTTCGGGTTGAGCCGCCCTTCGGGTTCGATGCTTGTTTGTTTAACAGATGCCTGACGGTGAGGTCTGATTTTCTTCTCAACTTCGTGTTGAGCCGGCCTTCGAGTTCGATGCCTGTTTGTTTAACAGATGCCCAACTGTGAGGTCAGATGTTCTTATCAATTCCGGGTTGAGCCGGCCTTCGGGTTCGATGCCTGTTTGTTTAACAGATGCCTGACGGCGAGGTCAGATGTTCCTCTCAACTTCGTGTTGAGTCGGCCTTCGGGTTAGATGCCTGTTTGTTTAACAGATGCCTGACGGTGAGTTCAGATGTTCTTCTCAACTTCAAGTTGAGCCGACCTTCGGGTTCGATGCCTGTTTGTTTAACAGATGTTTCATGGCGATGTCAGATGTTCTTCTCAATTAAGGATTGAGTCGGCCTTCGGGTTTGATGCCAGTTTGTTTAACAGATGCCTGGCGGAGAGGTCAAATGTTCTGCTCAACTTCGGGTTGAGCCGCCCTTCGGGTTTGATGCCTGTTTGTTTAATAGATGCCTGACAGTGAGGTCAGATCTACTTCTCAACTTCGGGTTGAGCCGGTCTTCGGATATGATGCCTGTTTGTTTAACAGATGCTTGAAAGTGAAGTCAAATGTTCCTCTCAACTTCATGTTGAGCCGATCTTCAGGTTCAATGCCTGTTTGTTTAACAGATGCCTGACGGCGAGGCCAGATGTTCCTCTCAACTTCGTGTTGAGCTGGCCTTCGGGTTCGATGCCTGTTTGTTTAACAGATGCCTGACGGCGAGGTCAGATGTTCTTATCAACTTCGGGTTGAGCCGGCCTTCGGGTTCGATGCTTGTTTGTTTAACAGTGTCCTGACAGTGAGGTCAGATGTTCCTCTCAATTTGTATTGAGCCGGCCTTCGGGTTAGATGCCTGTTTGTTTAACAGATGCCTGACGGTGAGTTCAGATGTTCTTCTCAATTAAGGATTGAGTCGGCCTTTGGGTTCGATGCCTGTTTGTTTAACAGATGTCTGGCGGAGAGGTCTAATGTTATTATCAACTTCGGGTTGAGACGCCCTTCGGGTTCGATGCCTGTTTGTTTAACAGATGCCTGATGATGAGGTCAGATGTTCCTCTCAACTTCGGGTTGAGCCGGCCTTCGGATTTGATGCCTGTTTGTTTAAGAGATGCTTGACAGTGAAGTCAAATGTTCCTCTAAACTTCATGTTGAGCCTACCTTCAGGTTCAATGCCTGTTTGTTTAACAGATGCCTGACGGAGAGGTCAGATGTTCCTCTCAACTTCATGTTGAGCCGGCCTTCGGATTCGATGCCTGTTTGTTTAACAGATGCCTGACAGTGAGGTTAGATGTTCTTATCAACTTCGGGTTGAGCCGGCCTTCGGGTTCGATGCCTGTATGTTTAACAGATGCCTGATGGAGAAGTCAGATGTTCTTATCAACTTTGGGTTGAGCCACCCTTTGGGTTCGATGCTTGTTTGTTTAACAGATGCCTGACGGTGAGGTCTGATTTTCTTCTCAACTTCGTGTTGAGCCGGCCTTCGAGTTCGGTGCCTGTTTGTTTAACAGATGCCCGACGGTGAGGTCAGATGTTCTTATCAATTTCGGGTTGAGCCGGCCTTTGGGTTCGATGCCTGTTTGTTTAACAGATGCCTGACGGCGAGGTCAGATGTTCCTCTCAACTTCGTGTTGAGTCGGCCTTCGGGTTAGATGCCTGTTTGTTTAACAGATGCCTGACGGTGAGTTCAGATGTTCTTCTCAACTTCAAGTTGAGCCGACCTTCGGGTTCGATGCCTGTTTGTTTAACAGATGTTTCATGGCGATGTCAGATGTTCTTCTCAATTAAGGATTGAGTCGGCCTTCGGGTTCGATGCCTGTTTGTTTAACAGATGCCTGGCGGAGAGGTCAAATGTTCTGCTCAACTTCGGGTTGATCCGCCCTTCGGGTTTGATGCCTGTTTGTTTAATAGATGCCTGACAGTGAGGTCAGATCTACTTCTCAACTTCGGGTTGAGCCGGTCTTCGGATATGATGCCTGTTTGTTTAACAGATGCTTGAAAGTGAAGTCAAATGTTCCTCTCAACTTCATGTTGAGCCGATCTTCAGGTTCAATGCCTGTTTGTTTAACAGATGCCTGACGGAGAGGCCAGATGTTCCTCTCAACTTCGTGTTGAGCTGGCCTTCGGGTTCGATGCCTGTTTGTTTAACAGATGCCTGACGGCGAGGTCAGATGTTCTTATCAACTTCGGGTTGAGCCGGCCTTCGGGTTCGATGCTTGTTTGTTTAACAGTGTCCTGACAGTGAGGTCAGATGTTCCTCTCAATTTGTATTGAGCCGGCCTTCGGGTTAGATGCCTGTTTGTTTAACAGATGCCTGACGGTGAGTTCAGATGTTCTTCTCAACTTCAAGTTGAGCCGACCTTCGGGTTCGATGCTTGTTTGTTTAACAGATATTTGATGGCGATGTCAGATGTTCTTCTCAATTAAGGATTGAGCCGGCCTTCGGGTTCGATGCCTGTTTGTTTAACAGATGTCTGGCGGAGAGGTCTAATGTTATTATCAACTTCGGGTTGAGACGCCCTTCGGGTTCGATGCCTGTTTGTTTAACAGATGCCTGATGATGAGGTCAGATGTTCCTCTCAACTTCGGGTTGAGCCGGCCTTCGGATTTGATGCCTGTTTGTTTAAGAGATGCTTGACAGTGAAGTCAAATGTTCCTCTAAACTTCATGTTGAGCCTACCTTCAGGTTCGATGCCTGTTTGTTTAACAGATGCCTGACAGAGAGGTCAGATGTTCCTCTCAACTTCATGTTGAGCCGGCCTTCGGATTCGATGCCTGTTTGTTTAACAGATGCCTGACAGTGAGGTTAGATGTTCTTATCAACTTCGGGTTGAGCCGGCCTTCGGGTTCGATGCCTGTATGTTTAACAGATGCCTGATGGAGAAGTCAGATGTTCTTATCAACTTTGGGTTGAGCCACCCTTTGGGTTCGATGCTTGTTTGTTTAACAGATGCCTGACGGTGAGGTCTGATTTTCTTCTCAACTTCGTGTTGAGCCGGCCTTCGAGTTCGGTGCCTGTTTGTTTAACAGATGCCCGACGGTGAGGTCAGATGTTCTTATCAATTTCGGGTTGAGCCGGCCTTTGGGTTCGATGCCTGTTTGTTTAACAGATGCCTGACGGCGAGGTCAGATGTTCCTCTCAACTTCGTGTTGAGTCGGCCTTCGGGTTAGATGCCTGTTTGTTTAACAGATGCCTGACGGTGAGTTCAGATGTTCTTCTCAACTTCAAGTTGAGCCGACCTTCGGGTTTGATGCCTGTTTGTTTAACAGATGTTTCATGGCGATGTCAGATGTTCTTCTCAATTAAGGATTGAGTCGGCCTTCGGGTTCGATGCCTGTTTGTTTAACAGATGCCTGGCGGAGAGGTCAAATGTTCTGCTCAACTTCGGGTTGAGCCACCCTTCGGGTTTGATGCCTGACAGTGAGGTCAGATGTACTTCTCAACTTCGGGTTGAGCCGGTCTTCGGATATGATGCCTGTTTGTTTAACAGATGCTTGAAAGTGAAGTCAAATGTTCCTCTCAACTTCATGTTGAGCCGATCTTCAGGTTCAATGCCTGTTTGTTTAACAGATGCCTGACGGCGAGGCCAGATGTTCCTCTCAACTTCGTGTTGAGCTGGCCTTCGGGTTCGATGCCTGTTTGTTTAACAGATGCCTGACGGCGAGGTCAGATGTTCTTATCAACTTCGGGTTGAGCCGGCCTTCGGGTTCGATGCTTGTTTGTTTAACAGTGTCCTGACAGTGAGGTCAGATGTTCCTCTCAATTTGTATTGAGCCGGCCTTCGAGTTAGATGCCTGTTTGTTTAACAGATGCCTGATGGTGAGTTCAGATGTTCTTCTCAACTTCAAGTTGAGTCGACCTTCGGGTTCGATGCTTGTTTGTTTAACAGATATTTGATGGCGATGTCAGATGTTCTTCTCAATTAAGGATTGAGTCGGCCTTTGGGTTCGATGCCTGTTTGTTTAACAGATGTCTGGCGGAGAGGTCTAATGTTATTATCAACTTCGGGTTGAGCCGGCCTTTGGGTTCGATGCCTGTTTGTTTAACAGATGCCTGATGATGAGGTCAGATGTTCCTCTCAACTTCGGGTTGAGTCGGCCTTCGGATTTGATGCCTGTTTGTTTAACAGATGCTTGACAGTGAAGTCAAATGTTCCCCTCAACTTCATGTCTAGTCGACCTTCAAGTTCAATGCCTGTTTGTTTAAGAGATGCCTGACGGCGAGGTCAGATGTTCTTATCAACTTCGGGTTGAGCCGGCCTTCGGGTTCGATGCTTGTTTGTTTAACAGGGTCCTGACAGTGAGGTCAGATGTTCCTCTCAATTTGTATTGAGCCGGCCTTCGGGTTAGATGCCTGTTTGTTTAACAGATGCCTGACGGTGAGTTCAGATGTTCTTCTCAACTTCAAGTTGAGCCGACCTTCGGGTTCGATGCTTGTTTGTTTAACAGATATTTGATGGCGATGTCAGATGTTCTTCTCAATTAAGGATTGAGTCGGCCTTTGGGTTCGATGCCTGTTTGTTTAACAGATGTCTGGCGGAGAGGTCTAATGTTATTATCAACTTCGGGTTGAGACGCCCTTCGGGTTCGATGCCTGTTTGTTTAACAGATGCCTGATGATGAGGTCAGATGTTCCTCTCAACTTCGGGTTGAGCCGGCCTTCGGATTTGATGCCTGTTTGTTTAACAGATGCTTGACGGCGAGGTCAGATGTTCTTATCAACTTCGGGTTGAGCCGGCCTTCGGGTTCGATGCTTGTTTGTTTAACAGTGTCCTGACAGTGAGGTCAGATGTTCCTCTCAATTTGTATTGAGCCGGCCTTCGGGTTAGATGCCTGTTTGTTTAACAGATGTCTGCCGGTGAGTTCAGATGTTCTTCTCAACTTCAAGTTGAGCCGACCTTCGGGTTCGATGCTTGTTTGTTTAACAGATATTTGATGGCGATGTCAGATGTTCTTCTCAATTAAGGATTGAGTCGGCCTTTGGGTTCGATGCCTGTTTGTTTAAAAGATGTCTGGCGGAGAGGTCTAATGTTATTATCAACTTCGGGTTGAGACGCCCTTCGGATTCGATGCCTGTTTGTTTAACAGATGCCTGATGATGAGGTCAGATGTTCCTCTCAACTTCGGGTTGAGCCGGCCTTCGGATTTGATGCCTATTTGTTTAAGAGATGCTTGACAGTGAAGTCAAATGTTCCTCTAAACTTCATGTTGAGCCTACCTTCAGGTTTGATGCCTGTTTGTTTAACAGATGCCTGACGGAGAGGTCAGATATTCCTCTCAACTTCATGTTGAGCCGACCTTCGGGTTCGATGCCTGTTTGTTTAACAGATGCCTGACGGCGAGGTCAGATGTTCTTATCAACTTCGGGTTGAGCCGGCCTTCGGGTTCGATGCTTGTTTGTTTAACAGTGTCCTGACAGTGAGGTCAGATGTTCCTCTCAATTTGTATTGAGTCGGCCTTCGGGTTAGATGCCTGTTTGTTTAACAGATGCCTGACGGTGAGTTCAGATGTTCTTCTCAACTTCAAGTTAAGCCGACCTTCGGGTTCGATGCTTGTTTGTTTAACAGATATTTGATGGCGATGTCAGATGTTCTTCTCAATTAATGATTGAGTCGGCCTTTGGGTTCGATGCCTGTTTGTTTAACAGATGTCTGGCGGAGAGGTCTAATGTTATTATCAACTTCGGGTTGAGACGCCCTTCGGGTTCGATGCCTGTTTGTTTAACAGATGCCTGATGATGAGGTCAGATGTTCCTCTCAACTTCGGGTTGAGCCGGCCTTCGGATTTGATGCCTGTTTGTTTAAGAGATGCTTGACAGTGAAGTCAAATGTTCCTCTAAACTTCATGTTGAGCCTACCTTCAGGTTCGATGCCTGTTTGTTTAACAGATGCCTGACGGAGAGGTCAGATGTTCCTCTCAACTTCATGTTGAGTCGGCCTTCGGATTCGATGCCTGTTTGTTTAACAGATGCCTGACAGTGAGGTTAGATGTTCTTATCAACTTCGGGTTGAGCCGACCTTCGGGTTCGATGCCTGTATGTTTAACAGATGCCTGATGGAGAAGTCAGATGTTCTTATCAACTTTGGGTTGAGCCACCCTTTGGGTTCGATGCTTGTTTGTTTAACAGATGCCTGACGGTGAGGTCTGATTTTCTTCTCAACTTCGTGTTGAGCCGGCCTTCGAGTTCGGTGCCTGTTTGTTTAACAGATGCCCGACGGTGAGGTCAGATGTTCTTATCAATTTCGGGTGGAGCCGGCCTTTGGGTTCGATGCCTGTTTGTTTAACAGATGCCTGACGGCGAGGTCAGATGTTCCTCTCAACTTCGTGTTGAGTCGGCCTTCGGGTTAGATGCCTGTTTGTTTAACAAATGCCTGACGGTGAGTTCAGATGTTCTTCTCAACTTCAAGTTGAGCCGACCTTCGGGTTCGATGCCTGTTTGTTTAACAGATGTTTCATGGCGATGTCAGATGTTCTTCTCAATTAAGGATTGAGTCGGCCTTTGGGTTCGATGCCTGTTTGTTTAACAGATGTCTGGCGGAGAGGTCTAATGTTATTATCAACTTCGGGTTGAGACGCCCTTCGGGTTCGATGCCTGTTTGTTTAACAGATGCCTGATGATGAGGTCAGATGTTCCTCTCAACTTCGGGTTGAGCCGGCCTTCGGATTTGATGCCTATTTGTTTAAGAGATGCTTGACAGTGAAGTCAAATGTTCCTCTAAACTTCATGTTGAGCCTACCTTCAGGTTCGATGCCTGTTTGTTTAACAGATGCCTGACGGAGAGGTCAGATATTCCTCTCAACTTCATGTTGAGCCGACCTTCGGGTTCGATGCCTGTTTGTTTAACAGATGCCTGACGGCGAGGTCAGATGTTCTTATCAACTTCGGGTTGAGCCGGCCTTCGGGTTCGATGCTTGTTTGTTTAACAGTGTCCTGACAGTGAGGTCAGATGTTCCTCTCAATTTGTATTGAGCCGGCCTTCGGGTTAGATGCCTGTTTGTTTAACAGATGCCTGACGGTGAGTTCAGATGTTCTTCTCAACTTCAAGTTGAGCCGACCTTCGGGTTCGATGCTTGTTTGTTTAACAGATATTTGATGGCGATGTCAGATGTCAGATGTTCTTCTCAATTAAGGATTGAGTCGGCCTTTGGGTTTGATGCCTGTTTGTTTAACAGATGTCTGGCGGAGAGGTCTAATGTTATTATCAACTTCGGGTTGAGACGCCCTTCGGGTTCGATGCCTGTTTGTTTAACAGATGCCTGATGATGAGGTCAGATGTTCCTCTCAACTTCGGGTTGAGCCGGCCTTCGGATTTGATGCCTGTTTGTTTAAGAGATGCTTGACAGTGAAGTCAAATGTTCCTCTAAACTTCATGTTGAGCCTACCTTCAGGTTCGATGCCTGTTTGTTTAACAGATGCCTGACGGAGAGGTCAGATGTTCCTCTCAACTTCATGTTGAGCCGGCCTTCGGATTCGATGCCTGTTTGTTTAACAGATGCCTGACAGTGAGGTTAGATGTTCTTATCAACTTCGGGTTGAGCCGGCCTTCGGGTTCGATGCCTGTATGTTTAACAGAAGCCTGATGGAGAAGTCAGATGTTCTTATCAACTTTGGGTTGAGCCACCCTTTGGGTTCGATGCTTGTTTGTTTAACAGATGCCTGACGGTGAGGTCTGATTTTCTTCTCAACTTCGTGTTGAGCCGGCCTTCGAGTTCGGTGCCTGTTTGTTTAACAGATGCCCGACGGTGAGGTCAGATGTTCTTATCAATTTCGGGTTGAGCCGGCCTTTGGGTTCGATGCCTGTTTGTTTAACAGATGCCTGACGGCGAGGTCAGATGTTCCTCTCAACTTCGTGTTGAGTCGGCCTTCGGGTTAGATGCCTGTTTGTTTAACAGATGCCTGACGGTGAGTTCAGATGTTCTTCTCAACTTCAAGTTGAGCCGACCTTCGGGTTCGATGCCTGTTTGTTTAAGAGATGTTTCATGGCGATGTCAGATGTTCTTCTTAATTAAGGATTGAGTCGGCCTTCGGGTTCGATGCCTGTTTGTTTAACAGATGCCTGGCGGAGAGGTCAAATGTTCTGCTCAACTTCGGGTTGAGCCGCCCTTCGGGTTTGATGCCTGTTTGTTTAATAGATGCCTGACAGTGAGGTCAGATGTACTTCTCAACTTCGGGTTGAGCCGGTCTTCGTATATGATGCCTGTTTGTTTAACAGATGCTTGAAAGTGAAGTCAAATGTTCCTCTCAACTTCATGTTGAGCCGATCTTCAGGTTCAATGCCTGTTTGTTTAACAGATGCCTGACGGCGAGGCCAGATGTTCCTCTCAACTTCGTGTTGAGCTGGCCTTCGGGTTCGATGCCTGTTTGTTTAACAGATGCCTGACGGCGAGGTCAGATGTTCTTATCAACTTCGGGTTGAGCCGGCCTTCGGGTTCGATGCTTGTTTGTTTAACAGTGTCCTGACAGTGAGGTCAGATGTTCCTCTCAATTTGTATTGAGCCGGCCTTCGGGTTAGATGCCTGTTTGTTTAACAGATGCCTGACGGTGAGTTCAGATGTTCTTCTCAACTTCAAGTTGAGCCGACCTTCGGGTTCGATGCTTGTTTGTTTAACAGATATTTGATGGCGATGTCAGATGTTCTTCTCAATTAAGGATTGAGTCGGCCTTTGGGTTCGATGCCTGTTTGTTTAACAGATGTCTGACGGAGAGGTCTAATGTTATTATCAACTTCGGGTTGAGACGCCCTTCGGGTTCGATGCCTGTTTGTTTAACAGATGCCTGATGATGAGGTCAGATGTTCCTCTCAACTTCGGGTTGAGCCGGCCTTCGGATTTGATGCCTATTTGTTTAAGAGATGCTTGACAGTGAAGTCAAATGTTCCTCTAAACTTCATGTTGAGCCTACCTTCAGGTTCGATGCCTGTTTGTTTAACAGATGCCTGACGGAGAGGTCAGATGTTCCTCTCAACTTCATGTTGAGCCGGCCTTCGGATTCGATGCCTGTTTGTTTAACAGATGCCTGACAGTGAGGTTAGATGTTCTTATCAACTTCGGGTTGAGCCGGCCTTCGGGTTCGATGCCTGTATGTTTAACAGATGCCTGATGGAGAAGTCAGATGTTCTTATCAACTTTGGGTTGAGCCACCCTTTGGGTTCGATGCTTGTTTGTTTAACAGATGCCTGACGGTGAGGTCTGATTTTCTTCTCAACTTCGTGTTGAGCCAGCCTTCGAGTTCGGTGCCTGTTTGTTTAACAGATGCCCGACGGTGAGGTCAGATGTTCTTATCAATTTCGGGTTGAGCCGGCCTTTGGGTTCGATGCCTGTTTGTTTCACAGATGCCTGATGGCGAGGTCAGATGTTCCTCTCAACTTCGTGTTGAGCCGGCCTTCGGGTTAGATGCCTGTTTGTTTAACAGATGTTTGATGGCGATGTCAGATGTTCTTCTCAATTTCAAGTTGAGCCGATCTTCGGGTTCGATGGCTGTTTGTTTAACAGATTCCTGGCGGAGAGGTCAAATTTTCTGCTCAACTTCGGGTTGAGCCGCCCTTCGGGTTTGATGCCTGTTTGTTTAACAGATGCCTGACGGTGAGGTCAGATGTTCTTCTTAACTTCGGGTTGAGCGGACCTTCGGATATGATGCCTGTTTGTTTAACAGATGCTTGAAAGTGAAGACAAATGTTCCTCTCAACTTCATGTTGAGCCGACCTTCAGGTTCAATGCCTGTTTGTTTAACAGATGCTTGACGGCAAGGCCAGATGTTCCTCTCAACTTCGTGTTGAGCCGGCCTTCGGGTTCGATGCCTGTTTGTTTAACAGATGCCTGAAGGCGAGGTCAGATGTTCTTATCAACTTCAGGTTGAGCCGGCCTTCGGGTTCGATGCCTGTTTGTTTAACAGATGCCTGACGGTGAAGTCAGATGTTCTTATCAAATTCGGGTTGAACCGCCCTTCAGGTGCGATGCCTGTTTGTTTAAGAGATGCCTGACGGCGAGGTCAGATGTTCCTCTCAACTTCGTGTTGAGCCGGCCTTCGGGTTCGATGCCTATTTGTTTAAGAGATGCCTGACGGCGAGGTCAGATGTTCTTATCAACTTCGGGTTAAGCCGCCCTTCGATGCCTGTTTTTTTAACAGATGCCTGACGTTGAGGTATGTTCTTTTCAACTTCGGGTTGAGTCGGCCTTCGGATTTGATGTCTGTTTGTTTAACAGATGCTTGACAGTGAAGTCAGTTGTTCCTCTCAACTTCGGGTTAAGTCGGCCTTCGGATTTAATGCCTGTTTATTTAACAGATACCTGACGTCGATGTCAGATGTTCCTCTCAATTTCAAGTTGAGCCGGCCTTCGGGTTCGATGCCTGTTTGTTTAACAGATTCCTGACAGTGAGGTCAGATGTTCTTATCAACTTCGGGTTGAGCCGGCCTTCGGGTTCGATGCCTGTTTGTTTAACAGATGCCTGTTGGCGAAGTCAGATGTTCTTATCAACTTCGGGTTGAGCCGCAATTCGGGTTCGATCCTTGTGTGTTTAACAGATGCCTGACGGTGAGGTCTGATTTTCTTCTCAACTTCGTGTTGAACTGACCTTCGAGTTCGATGCCTGTTTGTTTAACAGATGCCTGACAGTGAGGTCAGATGTTCTTATCAATTTCGGGTTGAGCCGGCCTTCGGGTTTGATGCCTGTTTGTTTAACAGATGCCTGACAGCGAGGTCAGATGTTCCTCTCAACTTTGTATTGAGCCGGCCTTCGGTTTAGATGCATGTTTGTTTAACAGATGCCTGACGGCGAGGTCAGATGTTCTTATCAACTTCGGGTTGAGCCGACCTTCGGGTTCGATGCCTATTTGTTTAACAGATGCCTGACGGTGAAGTCAGATGTTATTATCAACTTCGGGTTGAACCGCCCTTCGGGTTCGATGCCTGTTTGTTTAAGAGATGCCTGGCGACGAGGTCAGATGTTCCTCTCAACTTCGTGTTGAGCCGGCCTTCGGGTTCGATGCCTGTTTGTTTAAGAGATGCCTGACGGCGAGGTCAGATGTTCTTATCAACTTCGGGTTGAGCCGCCCTTCGATGCCTTTTTTTTTAATAGATGCCTGACGTTGAGGTATGTTCTTTTCAAATTCGGGTTGAGTCGGCCTTCGGATTTGATGCCTGTTTGTTTAACAGATGCTTGACAGTGAAGTCAGATGTTCCTCTCAACTTCAGGTTAAGTTGGGCTTTGGATTTAATGCCTGTTTATTTAACAGATACCTGACGTCGATGTCAGATGTTCCTCTCAACTTCAAGTTGAGTCGGCCTTCGGGTTCGATGCCTGTTTGTTTAACAGATGCCTGACGGGGAGGTCAGATGTTCTTATCAACTTCAGGTTGAGCCACCCTTCGGGTTCGATGCCTGTTTGTTTAACAGATGCCTGACGGAGAGGTCAGATGTTCCTCTCAACTTCGTGTTGAACCAACCTTCGGGTTCGATGCCTGTTTATTTAACAGATGCCTGACAGTGAGGTCAGATGTTCTTATCAACTTCGGGTTGAGCCGGCCATCGGGTTCGATGCCTGTTTGTTAAACAGATGCCTGATGGCGAAGTCAGATGTTCTTATCAACTTCGGGTTGAGCTGCAATTCGGGTTCGATCCTTGTTTGTTTAACAGATGCCTGACAGTGAGGTCTAATTTTCTTCTCAACTTCGTGTTGAACCGGCCTTCGAATTCGATGCCTGTTTGTTTAACAGATGCCTGACAGCGAGGTCAGATGTTCTTATCAATTTCAGGTTGAGCCAGCCTTCGGGTTCGATGCCTGTTTGTTTAACAGATGCCTGACGGCGAGGTCAGATGTTCCTCACAACTTTGTATTGAGCCGGCCTTCGGGTTAGATGCCTGTTTCTTTAACAGATGCCTGACGGTGAGTTCAGATGTTCTTCTCAACTTCAAGTTGAGCCGACCTTTGGGTTCGATGCTTGTTTGTTTAACAGATGTTTGATGACGATGTCAGATGTTCTTCTCAATTAAGGATTGAGTCGACCTTCGGGTTCGATGCCTGTTTGTTTAACAGATGTCTTGCGGAGAGGTCTAATGTTCTTATCAACTTCGGGTTGAGCCGCCCTTCAGGTTCGATGCCTGTTTGTTTAACAGACGCCTGACGGTGAGGTCAGATGTTCCTCTCAACTTCGGGTTGAGCCGACCTTCGGATTTGATGCCTGTTTGTTTAACAGATACTTGACAGTGAAGTCAAATGTTCCTCTAAACTTCATGTTGAGCCTACCTTCAGGTTCAATGCATATTTTTTTATTAGATGTCTGATGGAGAGGTCAGATGTTCCTCTCAACTTCATGTTGAGCCGGCCTTCGGGTTCGATGCTTGTTTGCTTAACAGATGCTTGACAGTGAGGTCAGATGTTCTTATCAACTTCGGGTTGAGCCGGCCTTCGGGTTCGATCCCTGTTTATTTAACAGATGCCTGACGGTGAGGTCAAATGTTCTTCTCAACTTCAAGTTGAGCCGACCTTCGGGTTCGATGCCTGTTAGTTTAACAGATGTTTGATGGCGAGGTCTGATGTTCTTCTCAATTAAGGATTGAGCCGGCCTTCGGGTTCGATGCATGTTTGTTTAACAGATGCCTGGCGGAGAGGTCAAATGTTCTTCTCAACTTCGGGTTGAGCCACCCTTCGGGTTTGATGCCTGTTTGTTTAACAGATGCCTGACGGTGAGGTCAGACGTTCTTCTCAACTTCGGGTTGAGTCGGCCTTCGGATTTGATGCCTGTTTTTTTAACAGATGCTTGACAGTGAAGTCAAATGTTCCCCTCAACTTCATGTCTAGTCGACCTTCAAGTTCAATGCCTGTTTGTTTAAGAGATGCCTGACGGCGAGGTCAGATGTTTCTCTCAACTTCGTGTTGAGCGGGCCTTCGGTTCGATGCCTGTTTGTTTAACAGATGCCTGACGGAGAGCTCAGATGTTCGTATCAACTTCGGGTTGAGCCGGCCTTCGGGGACGATGCCTGTTTGTTTAACCGATGCCTGACGGCGAAGTCAGATGTTCTTGTCAACTTCGGGTTGAGCCGCCCTTCGGGTTCAATGCCTGTTTGTTTAAGAGATTCCTGAAGGTGAGGTCAGATGTTCTTATCAACTTCGGGTTGAGCCGACCTTCGGGTTCGATGCCTGTTTGTTTAACAGATGCCTGACAGCAAAGTCAAATGTTCTTATCAACTTCGGGTTGAGCGGCCCTTCGGGTTCGATGCCTGTTTGTTTAAGAGATGCCTGACGGCGAGGTCAGATGTTCCTCTCAACTTCGTGTTGAGTCGGCCTTCGGGTTCGATGCCTGTTGGTTTAAGAGATGCCTGACGGTGAGGTAAGATGTTCTTATCAACTTCGGGTTGAGCCGCCCTTCGATGCCTGTTTTTTTAACAGATGCCTGACATTGAGGTATGTTCTTTTCAACTTCGGGTTGAGGCGGCCTTCGGATTTGATGCCTGTTTGTTTAACAGATGCTTGACAGTGAAGTCAGATGTTCCTCTCAACTTCGGGTTAAGCCGGCCTTCAGATTTAATGCCTGTTTATTTAATAGATACCTGACGTCGATGTCAAATGTTCCTCACAACATCAAGTTGAGCCGGCCTTCGGGTTCGATGCCTGTTTGTTTACCAGATGCCTGACGGGGAGGTCAGATGTTCTTATCAACTTCGGGTTGAGCCGCCCTTCGGGTTCGATGCCTCTTTGTTTAACAGATGCCTGACGGAGAGTTCAGATGTTCCTCTCAACTTCGTGTTGAGCCGGCCTTCGGGTACGATGCCTGTTTGTTTAACAGATGCCTGGCAGTGAGGTCAGATGTTCTTATCAACTTCGGGTTGAGCCGGCCTTCGGGTTTGATGCCTGTTTATTTAACAGATGCCTGATGGCGAAGTCAGATGTTCTTATCAACTTCGGGTTGAGCCGCAATTCGGGTTCAATCCTTGTTTGTTTAACAGATGCCTGACGGTGAGGTCTGATTTTCTTCTCAACTTCGTGTTGAACCGGCCTTCGAGTTCAATGCCTGTTTGTTTAACAGATGCTTGACGGCGAGGTCAGCTGTTCTTATCAATTTCGGGTTGAGCCGGCCTTCGGGTTTGATGCCTGTTTGTTTAACAGATGCCTGACAGCGAGGTCAAATGTTCCTCTCAACTTTGTATTGAGTCGGCCTTCGGGTTAGATGCCTGTTTGTTTAACAGATGCCTGACGGTGAGTTCAGATCTTCTTCTCAACTTCAAGTTGAGCCGACCTTCTTGTTCGATGCTTGTTTTTTAACAGATGTTTGATGGCGATGTCAGATGTTCTTCTCAATTAAGGATTGAGTTGGCCTTCGGGTTCGATGCCTGTTTGTTTAACAGATGTCTGGCGGAGAGGTCTAATGTTGTTATCAACTTCGGGTTGAGCCATCCTTCGGGTTCGAAGCTTGTTTGTTTAACAGATGCATGACGGTGAGGTCAGATGTTCCTCTCAACTTCGGGTTGAGCCAGCCTTCGGATTTGATGCCTGTTTGTTTAACAGATGCTTGACGGTGAAGTCAAATGTTCCTCTAAACTTCATGTTGAGCCTACCTTCAGGTTCGATGCCTGTTTGTTTAACAGATTCCTGACAGAGAGGTCAGATATTCCTCTCAACTTCATGTTAAGCCGGCCTTCGGATTTGATGCCTGTTTGTTTAACAGACGCCTGACAGTGAGGTCAGATGTTCTTATCAACTTCGGGTTGAGCCGACCTTCGGGTTCGATGCCTGTTTGTTTAACAGATGCCTGATGGAGAAGTCAGATGTTCTTATCAACTTCAGTTTGAGCCGCCCTTCGGGTTCGATGCTTGTTTGTTTAACAGATGCCTGACGGTGAGGTCTGATTTTCTTCTCAACTTCGTGTTGAACCAGCCTTCGAGTTCGATGCCTGTTTGTATAACAGATGCCTGACGGTGAGGTCAGATGTTATTATCAATTTCGGGTTGAGCCGGCCTTCGGGTTCGATGTCTGTTTGTTTAACAGATGCCTGACGGCGAGGTCAGATGTTCCTCTCAACTTCGTATTGAGCCGGCCTTCGGGTTAGATGCATGTTTGTTTAACAGATGCCTGACGGTGAGTTCAGATGTTCTTCTCAATTTCAAGTTGAGCCGACCTTCGGGTTCGATTCCTGTTTGTTTAACAGATGTTTGATGGCGATGTCAGATGTTCTTCTCAATTAAGGATTGAGTCGGCCTTCGGGTTCGATGCCTGTTTGTTTAACAGATGCCTGGCGGAGAGGTCAAATGTTCTGCTCAACTTCGGGTTGAGCCGCCCTTCGGGTTTGATGCCTGTTTGTTTAATAGATGCCTGACGGTGAGGTTAGATGTTCTTCTCAACTTCGGGTTTAACCGGCCTTCGGATATGATGCCTGTTTGTTTAACAGATGCTTGAAAGTGAAGTCAAATGTTCCTCTCAACTTCATGTTGAGCCGACCTTCAGGTTCAATGCCTCTTTGTTTAACAGATGCCTGACGGCGTGGCCAGATGTTCCTCTCAACTTCGTGTTGAGCCGGCCTTCGGATTCGATGCCTGTTTGTTTAACAGATGCCTGACGGCGAGGTCAGATGTTCTTATCAACTTCGGGTTGAGCCGGCCTTCGGGTTCGATGCCTGTTTGTTTAACAGATTCCTGACGGTGAAGTCAGATGTTCTTATCCACTTCGGGTTGAGCCGCCCTTCGGGTTCGATGCCTGTTTGTTTTTTGAAATGTCTGACGGCGAGGTCAGATGTTCCTCTCAACTTCGTGTTGAGCCGGCCTTCGGGTTCAATGCCTGTTTATTTAAGAGATGCCTGACGGCGAGGGCATATGTTCTTATCAACTTCGGGTTGAGCCACCCTTCGATGCCTGACGTTGAGGTATGTTCTTTTCAACTTCGGGTTGAGTCGGCCTTCGGATTTGATTCCTGTTTGTTTAACAGATGCTTGACAGTGAAGTCAGATGTTCCTCTCAACTTCGGGTTAAGCCGGCCTTCAGATTTAATGCCTGTTTATTTAACAGATACCTGACGTCAATGTAAGATGTTCCTCTCAACTTCAAGTTGAGCCGGCCTTCGGGTTCGATGCCTGTTTGTTTTACAAATGCCTGACGGGGAGGTCAGATGTTCTTATCAACTTCAGGTTGAGCCGCCCTTCGGGTTCGATGCCTGTTTGTTTAACAGATGCTTGACAGAGAGGTCAGATGTTCCTCTCGACTTCGTGTTGAGCCGGCCTTCGGGTTCGATGCTTGTTTGTTTAACAGATGCCTGACAGTGAGGTCAGATGTTCTTATCAACTTCGGGTTGAGCTGGCCTTCGGGTTCGATGCCTGTTTGTTTAACAGATGCCTGATGGCGAAGTCAGATGTTCTTATCAACTTCGGGTTGAGCCGCAATTCGGGTTCGATCCTTGTTTGTTTAACAGATGCCTGACGGTGACGTCTGATTTTCTTCTCAACTTCGTGTTGAACCGGCCTTCGAGTTCGATGCCTGTTTGTTTAACAGATGCCTGACGGCGAGGTCAGATGTTCTTATCAATATCGGGTTGAGCCGACCTTCGGGTTCGATGCCTGTTTGTTTAATAGATGCCTGACGGCGAGGTGAGATGTTCCTCTCAACTTTGTATTGAGCCGGCCTTCGGGTTAGATGCCTGTTTGTTTAACAGATCCCTGACGGTGAGTTCAGATGTTCTTCTCAACTTCAAGTTGAGCCGACCTTCGGGTACGATGCTTGTTTGTTTAACAGATGTTTGATGGCGATGTCAGACGTTCTTCTCAATTAAGGATTGAGTCGGCCTTCGGGTTCGATGCCTGTTTGTTTAACAGATGTCTGGCGGAGAGGTCTAATGTTCTTATCAACTTCGGGTTGAGCCGCCCTTCGGGTTCGATGCCTGTTTGTTTAACAGATGCCTGACGGTGAGGTCATATGTTCTTCTCAACTTCGGGTTGAGCCGGCCTTCGGATTTGATGCCTGTTTGTTTAACAGATGCTTGACAGTGAAGTCAAATGTTCCTATAAACCTCATGTTGAGCCTACCTTCAGGTTCGATGCCTGTTTGTTTAACAGATGCCTGACGGAGAGGTCAGATGTTCCTCTCAACTTCATGTTGAGGCGGCCTTCGAATTCGATGCTTGTTTGTTTAACAGATGCCTGACAGTGAGGTCAGATGTTTTTATCAACTTCGGGTTGAGCCGGCCTTCGGGTTCGATGCCTGTTTGTTTAACATATGCCTGATGGAGAAGTCAGATGTTCTTATCAACTTCGGGTTGAGCCGCCCTTCGGGTTCGATGCTTGTTTGTTTAACAGATGCCTGACGGTGAGGTCTGATTTTCTTCTCAACTTCGTGTTGAGCCGGCCTTCGAGTTCGATGCCTGTTTGTTTAACAGATGCGCGACGGTGAGGTCAAATTTTCTTATCAATTTCGGGTTGAGCCGACCTTCGGGTTCGATGCCTGTTTGTTTAACAGATGCCTGACGGCGAGGTCATATGTTCCTCTCAACTTCGTGTTGAGCCGGCCTTCGGTTTAGATGCTTGTTTGTTCAACAGATGCCTGACGGTGAGTTCAGATGTTCTTCTCAATTTCAAGTTGAGCTGACCTTCGGGTTCGATGCCTGTTTGTTTAACAGATGTTTGATGGCGATGTCAGATGTTCTTCTCAATTAAGGATTGAGTCGGCCTTCGGGTTCGATGCCTGTTTGTTTAACAGATGCCTGGCGGAGAGGTCAAATGTTTTGCTTAACTTTGGGTTGAGCCGCCCTTCGGGTTTGATGCCTGTTTGTTTAACAGATGCCTGACAGTGAGGTCAGATGTTCTTCTCAACTTCGGGTTGAGCTGACCTTCAGATATGATGCCTGTTTGTTTAACAGATGCTTGAAAGTGAAGACAAATGTTCCTCTCAACTTCATGTTGAGCCGACCATCAGGTTCAATGCCTGTTTGTTTAACAGATGCCTGACGGCAAGGCCAGATGTTCCTCTCAACTTCGTGTTGAGCCGGCCTTCGGGTTCGATGCCTGTTTGCTTAACAGATGCCTGAAGGCGAGGTCAGATGTTCTTATCAACTTCAGGTTGAGTCGGCCTTTGGGTTCGATGCCTGTTTGTTTAACAGATGCCTGAGGATGAAGTCAGATGTTCTTATCAACTTCGGGTTGAACCGCCCTTCAGGTGCGATGCCTGTTTGGTTAAGAGATGCCTGACGGCGAGGTCAGATGTTCCTCTCAACTTCGTGTTGAGCCGGCCTTCGGGTTCGATGCCTATTTGTTTAAGAGATGCCTGGCGGCGAGGTCAGATGTTCTTATCAACTTCGGGTTGAGCCGCCCTTCGATGCCTATTTTTTTAACAGATGCCTGACGTTGAGGTATGTTCTTTTCAACTTCGGGTTGAGTCGGCCTTCGGATTTGATGTCTGTTTGTTTAACAGATGCTTGACAGTGAAGTCAGATGTTCCTCTCAACTTCGGGTTAAGTCGGCCTTCGGATTTAATGCCTGTTTATTTAACAGATAACTGACGTCGATGTCAGATGTTCCTCTCAACTTCAAGTTGAGCCGGCCTTCGGGTTCGATGCCTGTTTGTTTAACAGATGCCTGACAGTGAGGTCAGATGTTCTTATCAACTTCGGGTTGAGCCGGCCTTCGGGTTCGATGCCTGTTTGTTTAACAGATGCCTGATGGCGAAGTCAGATGTTCTTATCAACTTCGGGTTGAGCCGCAATTCGGGTTCGATCCTTGTTTGTTTAACAGATGCCTAACGGTGAGGTCTGATTTTCTTCTCAACTTCGTGTTGAACCGGCCTTCGAGTTCGATGCCTGTTTGTTTAACAGATGCCTGACAGTGAGGTCAGATGTTCTTCTCAACTTCGGGTTGAGCTGACCTTCAGATATGATGCCTGTTTGTTTAACAGATGCTTGAAAGTGAAGACAAATGTTCCTCTCAACTTCATGTTGAGCCGACCTTCAGGTTTAATGCCTGTTTGTTTAACAGATGCCTGACGGCGAGGTCAGATGTTCCTCTCAACTTTGTATTGAGCCGGCCTTTGGGTTAGATGCATGTTTGTTTAACAGATGCCTGACGGCGAGGTCAGATGTTTTTATCAACTTCGGGTTGAGCCGACCTTCGGGTTCGAAGCCTATTTGTTTAACAGATGCCTGACGGTGAAGTCAGATGTTATTATCAACTTCGGGTTGAACCGCACTTCGGGTTCGATGCCTGTTTGTTTAAGAGATGCCTGGCGACGAGGTCAGATGTTCCTCTCAACTTCGTGTTGAGCCGGCCTTCGGGTTCGATGCGTGTTTGTTTAAGAGATGCCTGACGGCGAGGTCAGATGTTCTTATCAACTTCGGGTTGAGCCGCCCTTCGATGCCTGTTTTTTTAATAGATGCCTGACGTTGAGGTATGTTCTTTTCAAATTCGGGTTGAGTCGGCCTTTGGATTTGATGCCTGTTTGTTTAACAGATGCTTGACAGTGAAGTCAGATGTTCCTCTCAACTTCGGGTTAAGTTGGCCTTTGGATTTAATGCCTGTTTATTTAACAGATACCTGACGTCGATGTCAGATGTTCCTCTCAACTTCAAGTTGAGTCGGCCTTCGGGTTCGATGCCTGTTTATTTAACAGATGCCTGACGGGGAGGTCAGATCTTCTTATCAACTTCAGGTTGAGCCACCCTTCGGGTTCGATGCCTGTTTGTTTAACAGATGCCTGACGGAGAGGTCAGATGTTCCTCTCAACTTCGTGTTGAACCAACCTACGGGTTCGATGCCTGTTTGTTTAACAGATGCCTGACAGTGAGGTCAGATGTTCTTATCAACTTCGGGTTGAGCCGGCCTTCGGGTTCGATGCATGTTTGTTTAACAGATACCTGATGGCGAAGTCAGATGTTCTTATCAACTTCGGGTTGAGCTGCAATTCGGGTTCGATCCTTGTTTGTTTAACAGATGCCTGACAGTGAGGTCTGATTTTCTTCTCAACTTCGTGTTGAATCGGTCTTCGAGTTCGATGCCTGTTTGTTTAACAGATTCCTGACAGCGAGGTCAGATGTTTTATCAATTTCGGGTTGAGCCAGCCTTCGGGTTCGATGCCTGTTTGTTTAACAGATGCCTGACGGCGAGGTCAGATGTTCCTCACAACTTTGTATTGAGCCGGCCTTCGGGATAGATGCCTGTTTCTTTAACAGATGCCTGACGGTGAGTTCAGATGTTCTTCTCAACTTCAAGTTGACCCGACCTTCGGGTTCGATGCTTGTTTGTTTAACAGATGTTTGATGACGATGTCAGATGTTCTTCTAAATTAAGGATTGAGTCACCTTCGGGTTCGATGCCTGTTTGTTTAACAGATGTCTCGCGGAGAGGTCTAAGGTTCTTATCAACTTCGGGTTGAGCCGCCCTTCGGGTTCGATGCCTGTTTGTTTAACAGACGCCTGACGGTGAGGTCAGATGTTCCTCTCAACTTCGGTTTGAGCTGACCTTCGGATTTGATGCCTGTTTGTTTAACAGATGCTTGACAGTGAAGTCAAATGTTCCTCTAAACTTCATGTTGAGCCTACCTTCAGGTTCGATGCATATTTTTTTATTAGATGTCTGACGGAGAGGTCAGATGTTCCTCTAAACTTCATGTTGAGCAGGCCTTCGGGTTCGATGCTTGTTTGCTTAACAGATGCTTGACAGTGAGGTCAGATGTTCTTATCAACTTCGGGTTGAGCCGGCCTTCGGGTTCGATCCCTGTTTGTTTAACAGATGCTTGACGGTGAGGTCAAATGTTCTTCTCAACTTCAAGTTGAGCTGACCTTCGGGTTCGATGCCTATTAGTTTAACAGATGTTTGATGGCGAGGTCAAATGTTCTTCTCAATTAAGGATTGAGCCAGCCTTCGGGTTCGATGCATGTTTGTTTAACAGATGACTGGCGGAGAGGTCAAATGTTCTTCTCAACTTCGGGTTGAGCCACCCTTCGGGTTTGATGCCTGTTTGTTTAACAGATACCTGACGGTGAGGTCAGACGTTCTTCTCAACTTCGGGTTGAGCCGGCCTTCGGATTTGATGCCTGTTTGTTTAACAGATGCTTGACAGTGAAGTCAAATGTTCCCCTCAACTTCATGTTGAGTCGACCTTCAAGTTCAATGCCTGTTTGTTTAAGAGATGCCTGACGGCGAGGTCAGATGTTTCTCTCAACTTCGTGTTAAGCGGGCCTTCGGTTTGATGCCTGTTTGTTTAACAGATGCCTGACGGCGAGCTCAGATGTTCGTATCAACTTCGGGTTGAGCCGGCCTTCGGGTTCGATGCCTGTTTGTTTAACAGATGCCTGACGGCGAAGTCAGATGTTCTTATCAACTTCGGGTTGAGCCGCCCTTCGGGTTCAATGCCTGTTTGTTTAAGAGATTCCTGAAGGTGAGGTCAGATATTCTTATCAACTTCGGGTTGAGCCGACCTTCGGGTTCGATGCCTGTTTGTTTAACAGATGCCTGACGGCGAAGTCAGATGTTCTTACCGCCCTTCGGGTTGGGCCGCCCTTAGGGTTCGATGCCTGTTTGTTTCACAGATGCCTGACGGTGAGGTCAGATGTTCTTCTCAACTTCAAGTTGAGTCGGCCTTCGGGTTCGATGCCTGTTTGTTTAACAGATGCTTGACGGCGAGGTCAGATGTTCTTCTCAATTAAGGATTGAGACGTCCTTCGGGTTCGATGCTTGTTTGTTTAACAGATGCCTAACGGCAAGGTCAAATGTTCTTCTCAACTTCGGGTTGAGCCGGTCGTAGGGTTCGATGCCTGTTTGTTTAACAGATGTCTGGCGGAGAGGTCTAATGTTCTTATCAACTTCGGGTTGAGCCGCCCTTCGGGTTCGATGCCTGTTTGTTTAACGGATGCCTGACGGTGAGGTCAGATGTTCCTCTCAACTTCGGGTTGAGCCGGCCTTCGGATTTGATGCCTGTTTGTTTAACAGATGCTTTACAGTGAAGCCAAATGTTCCTCTAAACTTCATGTTGAGCCTACCTTCAGGTTCGATGCCTGTTTGTTTAACAGATGCCTGGCGGAGAGGTCAGATGTTCTTATCAACTTTGGGTTGAGTCGGCCTTCGAGTTTGATGCCTGTTTGTTTAACAGATGCCTGATGGAGAAGTCAGATGTTCTTATCAACTTCGGGTTGAGCCGCCCTTCGGGTTCGATGCTTGTTTTTTTAACAAATGCCTGACGGTGAGGTCTGATTTTCTTCTCAACTTCGTGTTGAGCCGGCCTTCGAGTTCGATGCCTGTTTGTTTAACAGATGCTTGACGGTGAGGTCAGATGTTCTTATCAATTTCGGGTTGAGCCGACCTTCGGGTTCGATGCCTGTTTGTTTAACAGATGCCTGCCGGTGAGGTCAGATGTTCCTCTCAACTTCGTGTTGAGCCGGCCTTCGGGTTAGATGCCTGTTTGTTTAACAGATGCCTGACGGTGAGTTCGTATGTTCTTCTTAACTTCAAGTTGAGCCGACCTTCGGGTTCGATGCCTGTTTGTTTAACAGATGTTTGATGACGATGTCAGATGTTCTTCTCAATTAAGGATTGAGTCGACCTTCGGGTTCGATGCCTGTTTGTTTAACAGATGTCTCGCGGAGAGGTCTAATGTTCTTTTCAACTTCGGGTTGAGCCCCCCTTCGGGTTCGATGCCTGTTTGTTTAACAGACGCCTGACGGTGAGGTCAGATGTTCCTCTCAACTTCGGGTTGAGCCGGCCTTCGGATTTGATGCCTGTTTGTTTAACAGATGCTTGACAGTGAAGTCAGATGTTCTTATCAACTTCGGGTTGGGCCGCCCTTAGGGTTCGATGCCTATTTTTTTAACAGATGCCTGACGGTGAGGTCAGATGTTCTTCTCAACTTCAAGTTGAGGCGGCCTTCGGGTTCGATGCCTGTTTGTTTAACAGATGCTTGACAGTGAGGTCAGATGTTCTTATCAACTTCGGGTTGAGCCGGCCTTCGGGTTCGATCCCTGTTTGTTTAACAGATTCCTGACGGTGAGGTCAAATGTTCTTCTCAACTTCAAGTTGAGCCGACCTTCGGGTTGGATGCCTGTTTGTTTAACAGATGTTTGATGGCGAGGTCAGATGTTCTTCTCAATTAAGGATTGAGTCGGCCTTCGGGTTCGATGCATGTTTGTTTAACAGATGCCTGGCAGAGAGGTCAAATGTTCTTCTCAACTTCGGGTTGAGCCACCCTTCGGGTTTGATGCCTGTTTGTTTAACAGATGCCTGACGGTGAGGTCAGACGTTCTTCTCAACTTCGGGTTGAGCCGGCCTTCGGATTTGATGCCTGTTTGTTTAACAGATGCTTGACAGTGAAGTCAAATGTTCCCCTCAACTTCATGTTGAGTCGACCTTCAAGTTCAATGCCTGTTTATTTAAGAGATGCCTGACGGCGAGGTCAGATGTTCCTCTCAACTTCGTGTTGAGAGGGCCTTCGGTTCGATGCCTGTTTGTTTAACAGATGCCTGACGGCGAGCTCAGATGTTCTTGTCAACTTCGGGTTGAGCCGGCCTTCGGGTTCGATACCTGTTTGTTTAACAGATGCCTGACGGTGAAGTCAGATGTTCTTATCAACTTCGTGTTGAGCCACCCTTCGGGTTCAATGCCTGTTTGTTTAAGAGATTCCTGAAGGTGAGGTCAGATGTTCTTATCAACTTCGGGTTGAGCCGACCTTCGGGTTCGATGCCTGTTTGTTTAACAGATGCCTGACGGCGAAGTCAGATGTTTTTACCGCCCTTCGGGTTGGGCCGCTCTTAGGGTTCGTTGCCTGTTTGTTTCACAGATGCCTGACAGTGAGGTCAGATGTTCTTCTCAACTTCAAGTTGAGCCGGCCTTCGGGTTCGATGCCTGTTTGTTTAAGAGATGCTTGACGGCGAGGTCAGATGTTCATCTCAATTAAGGATTGAGACGTCCTTCGGGTTTGATGCTTGTTTGTTTAACAGATGCCTAAAGGCAAGGTCAAATGTTCTTCTCAACTTCGGGTTGAGCCGGCCGTATGGTTCGATGCCTGTTTGTTTAACAGATGTCTGGCGGAGAGGTCTAATGTTCTTATCAACTTCGGGTTGAGCCGCCCTTCGGGTTCGATGCCTGTTTGTTTAACGGATGCCTGACCGTGAGGTCAGATGTTCCTCTCAACTTCGGGTTGAGCCGGCCTTCGGATTTGATGCCTGTTTGTTTAACAGATGCTTGACAGTGAAGTCAAATGTTCCTCTAAACTTCATGTTGAGCCTACCTTCAGGTTCGATGCATGTTTTTTTAACAGATGTCTGACAGAGAGGTCAGATGTTCCTCTCAACTTCATGTTGAGCCGGCCTTTGGGTTCGATGCTTGTTTGCTTAACAGATGCTTGTCAGTGAGGTCAGATGTTCTTATCAACTTCGGGTTGAGCCGGCCTTCGGGTTCGATCCCTGTTTGTTTAACAGATTCCTGACGGTGAGGTCAAATGTTCTTCTCAACTTCAAGTTGAGCCGACCTTCGGGTTCGATGCCTGTTTGTTTAACAGATGTTTGATGGCGAGGTCAGATGTTCTTCTCAATTAAGGATTGAGTCGGCCTTCGGGTTCGATGCATGTTTGTTTAACAGATGCCTGGCAGAGAGGTCAAATGTTCTTCTCAACTTCGGGTTGAGCCACCCTTCGGGTTTGATGCCTGTTTGTTTAACAGATGCCTGACGATGAGGTCAGACGTTCTTCTCAACTTCGGGTTGAGCCGGCCTTCGGATTTGATGCATGTTTGTTTAACAGATGCTTGACAATGAAGTCAAATGTTCCCCTCAACTTCATGTTGAGTCGACCTTCAAGTTCAATGCCTGTTTGTTTAAGAGATGCCTGACGGCGAGGTCAGATGTTCCTCTCAACTTCGTGTTGAGCGGGCCTTTGGTTCGATGCCTGTATGTTTAACAGATGCCTGACGGCGAGCTCAGATGTTCTTGTCAACTTCGGGTTGAGCCGGCCTTCGGGTTCGATACCTGTTTGTTTAACAGATGCCTGAAGGTGAGGTCAGATGTTCTTATCAACTTCGGGTTGAGCCGACCTTCGGGTTCGATGCCTGTTAGTTTAACAAATGCCTGACGGTGAAGTCAGATGTTCTTACCGTCCTTCGGGTTGGGCCGCTCTTAGGGTTCGATGCCTGTTTGTTTCACAGATGCCTGACAGTGAGGTCAGATGTTCTTCTTAACTTCAAGTTGAGCCGGCCTTCGGGTTCGATGCCTGTTTGTTTAAGAGATGCTTGACGGCGAGGTCAGATGTTCTTCTCAATTAAGGATTGAGACGTCCTTCGGGTTCGATGCTTGTTTGTTTAACAGATGCCTAACGGCAAGGTCAAATGTTCTTCTCAACTTCGGGTTGAGCCGGCCGTATGGTTCGATGCCTGTTTGTTTAACAGATGTCTGGCGGAGAGGTCTAATGTTCTTATCAACGTCGGGTTGAGCCGCCCTTCGGGTTCGATGCCTGTTTGTTTAACGGAGGCCTGACGGTGAGGTCAGATGTTCCTCTCAACTTCGGGTTGACTCGGCCTTCGGATTTTATGCCTGTTTGTTTAACAGATGCTTTACAGTGAAGCCAAATGTTCCTCTAAACTTCATGTTGAGCCTACCTTCAGGTTTGATGCCTGTCTGTTTAATAGATGCCTGGCGGAGAGGTCAGATGTTCCTCTCATCTTCATGTTGAGCCGGCCTTCGGGTTCGATGCTTGTTTGCTTAACAGATGCTTGATGGAGAAGTCAGATGTTCTTATCAACTTCGGGTTGAGCCACCCTTCGGGTTCGATGCTTGTTTTTTAACAGATGCCTGACGGTGAGGTCTGATTTTCTTCTCAACTTCGTGTTGAGCCGGCCTTCGAGTTCGATGCCTGTTTGTTTAACAGATGCCTGACAGTGAGGTCAGATGTTCTTATCAATTTCGGGTTGAGCCGGCCTTCGGGTTCGATGCCTGTTTGTTTAACAGATGCCTGACGGTGACGTTAGATGTTCCTCTCAACTTCGGGTTGAGCCGGCCTTCGGGTTAGATGCCTGTTTGTTTAACAGATGCCTGACGTTGAGTTCGTATGTTCTTCTTAACTTCAAGTTGAGCCGACCTTCGGGTTCGATGCCTGTTTGTTTAACAGATGTTTGATGGCGATGTCAGATGTTCTTCTCAATTAAGGATTGGGTCGGCCTTCGGGTTTGATGCCTGTTTCTTTAACAGATGCCTGGCAGAGAGGTCAAATGTTCTTCTCAACTTCGGGTTGAGCCGCCCATCGGGTTTGATGCCAGTTTGTTTAACAGATGCCTGACAGTGAGGTCAGATGTTCTTATCAACTTCGGGTTGAGCCGACCTTTGGGTTCGATGCCTGTTTGTTTAACAGATGCCTGACGGCGAAGTCAGATGTTCTTATCAACTTCGGGT
The DNA here is from genome assembly GCA_963859935.3 of Lathyrus sativus. Taxonomy (NCBI): domain Eukaryota; kingdom Viridiplantae; phylum Streptophyta; class Magnoliopsida; order Fabales; family Fabaceae; genus Lathyrus; species Lathyrus sativus. The sequence goes on along the minus strand of CAWUDS030000958.1, from coordinate 101,439 downwards.
TGGGCCTCCCTTAGGGTTCGATGCCTGTTTGTTTCACAGATGCCTGACGGTGAGGTCAGATGTTCTTCTCAACTTCAAGTTGAGCCGGCCTTCTGGTTCGATGTCTGTTTGTTTAACAGATGCTTGACAGCGAGGTCAGATGTTCTTCTCAATTAAGGATTGAGACGTCCTTCGGGTTCGATGCTTGTTTGTTTAACAGATGCCTAACGGCAAGGTCAAATGTTCTTCTCAACATCGGGTTGAGCCGGCCGTAGGGTTCGATGCCTGTTTGTTTAAAAGATGTCTGGCGGAGAGGTCTAATGTTCTTATCAACTTCGGGTTGAGCCGCCCTTCGGGTTCGATGCCTATTTGTTTAACGGATGCCTGACGGTGAGGTCAAATGTTCCTCTCAACTTCGGGTTGAGCCGGCCTTCGGATTTGATGCCTGTTTGTTTAACAGATGCTTTACAGTGAAGCCAAATGTTCCTCTAAACTTAATGTTGAGCCTACCTTCAGGTTCGATGCCTGTTTGTTTAACAGATGCTTGGCGGAGAGGTCAGATGTTCTTATCAACTTTGGGTTGAGTCGGCCTTCGAGTTTGATGCCTGTTTGTTTAACAGATGCCTGATGGAGAATTCAGATGTTCTTATCAATTTCGGGTTGAGTCGCCCTTCGGGTTCGATGCTTGTTTTTTTAACAGATGCCTGACGGTGAGGTCTGATTTTCTTCTCAACTTCGTGTTGAGCCGGCCTTCGAGTTCGATGCCTGTTTGTTTAAAAGATGCTTGACGGCGAGGTCATATGTTCTTATCAATTTCGGGTTGAGCCGACCTTCGGGTTCGATGCCTCTTTGTTTAACAGATGCCTGACGGTGAGGTCAGATGTTCCTCTCAACTTCGTGTTGATCCGGCCTTCGGGTTAGATGCCTGTTTGTTTAACAGATGCCTGACGGTGAGTTCGTATGATCTTCTTAACTTCAAGTTGAGCCGACCTTCGGGTTCAATGCCTGTTTGTTTAACAGATGTTTGATGACGATGTCAGATGTTCTTCTCAATTAAGGATTGAGTCGACCTTCGGGTTTGATGCCTGTTTGTTTAACAGATGTCTCGCGGAGAGGTCTAATGTTCTTATCAACTTCGGGTTGAGCCGCCCTTCGGGTTCGATGCCTATTTGTTTAACGGATGCCTGACGGTGAGGTCAAATGTTCCTCTCAACTTCGGGTTGAGCCGGCCTTCGGATTTGATGCCTGTTTGTTTAACAGATGCTTTACAGTGAAGCCAAATGTTCCTCTAAACTTCATGTTGAGCCTACCTTCAGGTTCGATGCCTGTTTGTTTAACAGATGCTTGGCGGAGAGGTCAGATGTTCTTATCAACTTTGGGTTGAGTCGGCCTTCGAGTTTGATGCCTGTTTGTTTAACAGATGCCTGATGGAGAATTCAGATGTTCTTATCAATTTCGGGTTGAGTCGCCCTTCGGGTTCGATGCTTGTTTTTTTAACAGATGCCTGACGGTGAGGTCTGATTTTCTTCTCAACTTCGTGTTGAGCCGGCCTTCGAGTTCGATGCCTGTTTGTTTAAAAGATGCTTGACGGCGAGGTCATATGTTCTTATCAATTTCGGGTTGAGCCGACCTTCGGGTTCGATGCCTCTTTGTTTAACAGATGCCTGACGGTGAGGTCAGATGTTCCTCTCAACTTCGTGTTGATCCGGCCTTCGGGTTAGATGCCTGTTTGTTTAACAGATGCCTGACGGTGAGTTCGTATGATCTTCTTAACTTCAAGTTGAGCCGACCTTCGGGTTCGATGCCTGTTTGTTTAACAGATGTTTGATGACGATGTCAGATGTTCTTCTCAATTAAGGATTGAGTCGACCTTCGGGTTTGATGCCTGTTTGTTTAACAGATGTCTCGCGGAGAGGTCTAATGTTCTTATCAACTTCGGGTTGAGCCGCCCTTCGGGTTCGATGCCTGTTTGTTTAACAGACGCCTGACGGTGAGGTCAGATGTTCCTCTCAACTTCGGGTTGAGCCGGCCTTCGGATTTGATGCCTGTTTGTTTAACAGATGCTTGACAGTGAAGTCAAATGTTCCTCTAAACTTCATGTTGAGCCTACCTTCAAGTTCGATGCATGTTTTTTTAACAGATGTCTGACGGAGAGGTCAGATGTTACTCTCAACTTCATGTTGAGGCGGCCTTCGGGTTCGATGCTTGTTTGCTTAACAGATGCTTGACAGTGAGGTCAGATGTTCTTATCAACTTCGGGTTGAGCCGGCCTTCGGGTTCGATCCCTGTTTGTTTAACAGATGCCTGACGGTGAGGTCAAATGTTCTTCTCAACTTCAAGTTGAGCCGACCTTCGGGTTCGATGCCTGTTTTTTAACAGATGTTTGATGGCGAGGTCAGATGTTCTTCTCAATTAAGGATTGAGTCGGCCTTCGGGTTCGATGCATGTTTGTTTAACAGATGCCTGGCGGAGAGTCCAAATGTTCTTCTCAACTTCGGGTTGAGCCACCTTTCGAGTTTGATGCCTGTTTGTTTAACAGATGCCTGACGGTGAGGTCAGACGTTCTTCTCAACTTCGGGTTGAGCCGGCCTTCAGATTTGATGCCTGTTTATTTAACAGATGCTTGACAGTGAAGTCAAATGTTCCCCTCAACTTCATGTTGAGTCGACCTTCAAGTTCAATGCCTGTTTGTTTAAGAGATGCCTGACGGCGAGGTCAGATGTTCCTCTCAACTTCGTGTTGAGCGGGCCTTCGGTTCGATGCCTGTTTGTTTAACAGATGCCTGACGGCGAGCTCAGATGTTCTTATCAACTTCGGGTTGAGCCGGCCTTCGGGTTCGATACCTGTTTGTTTAACAGATGCCTGACGGCGAAGTCAGATGTTTTTACCGCCCTTCGGGTTGGGCCGCCCTTAGGGTTCGATGCCTGTTTGTTTCACAGATGCCTGACAGTGAGGTCAGATGTTCTTCTCAACTTCAAGTTGAGTCGGCCTTCGGGTTCGATGCCTGTTTGTTTAAGAGAAGCTTGAAGGCGAGGTCAGATGTTCTTCTCAATTAAGGATTGAGACGTCCTTCGGGTTCGATGCTTGTTTGTTTAACAGATGCCTAACGGCAAGGTCAAATGTTCTTCTCAACTTCGGGTTGAGCCGGCCGTATGGTTCGATGCCTGTTTGTTTAAAAGATGTCTGGCGGAGAGGTCTAATGTTCTTATCAACTTCAGGTTGAGCCGCCCTTCGGGTTCGATGCCTGTTTGTTTAACGGATGCCTGACGGTGAGGTCAGATGTTCCTCTCAACTTCGGGTTGAGTCGGACTTCGGATTTTATGCCTGTTTGTTTAACAGATGCTTTACAGTGAAGCCAAATGTTCCTCTAAACTTCATGTTGAGCCTACCTTCAGGTTTGATGCCTGTTTGTTTAACAGATGCCTGGCGGAGAGGTCAGATGTTCTTATCAACTTTGGGTTGAGTCGGCCTTCGGGTTCGATGCCTGTTTGTTTAACAGATGCCTGATGGAGAAGTCAGATGTTCTTATCAACTTCTGGTTGAGCCGCCCTTCGGGTTCGATGCTTGTTTTTTAACAAATGCCTGACGGTGAGGTCTGATTTTCTTCTCAACTTCGTGTTGAGCCGGCCTTCGAGTTCGATGCCTGTTTGTTTAACAGATTCCTGACGGCGAGGTCAGATGTTCTTATCAATTTCGGGTTGAGCCGGCCTTCGGGTTCGATGCCTGTTTGTTTAACAGATGCCTGACGGTGACGTTAGATGTTCCTCTCAACTTCGGGTTGAGCCGGCCTTCGGGTTAGATGCCTGTTTGTTTAACAGATGCCTGACGGTGAGTTCGTATGTTCTTCTTAACTTCAAGTTGAGCCGACCTTCGAGTTCGATGCCTGTTTGTTTAACAGATGTTTGATGGCGATGTCAGATGTTCTTCTCAATTAAGGATTGGGTCGGCCTTCGGGTTCGATGCCTGTTTCTTTAACAGATGCCTGGCGGAGAGGTCAAATGTTCTTCTCAACTTCGGGTTGAGCCGCCCATCGGGTTTGATGCCAGTTTGTTTAACAGATGCCTGACAGTGAGTTCAGATGTTCTTATCAACTTCGGGTTGAGCCGACCTTTGGGTTCGATGCCTGTTTGTTTAACAGATGCCTGACGGCGAAGTCAGATGTTCTTATCGACTTCGGGTTGGGCCGCCCTTAGGGTTCGATGCCTGTTTGTTTCACAGATGCCTGACGGTGAGGTCAGATGTTCTTCTCAACTTCAAGTTGAGCCGGCCTTCGGGTTCGATGCCTGTTTGTTTAACAGATTCTTGACGGCGTGGTCAGATGTTCTTCTCAATTAAGGATTGAGACGTCCTTCCAGTTCGATGCTTGTTTGTTTAACAGATGCCTAACGACAAGGTCAAATGTTCTTCTCAACTTCGGGTTGATCCGGCCTTAGGGTTCGATACCTGTTTGTTTAACAGATGTCTGGCGGAGAGGTCTAATGTTCTTATCAACTTCGGGTTGAGCCGCCCTTCGGGTTGGATGCCTGTTTGTTTAACGGATGCCTGACGGTGAGGTCAAATGTTCCTCTCAACTTGGGTTGAGCCGGCCTTCAAATTTGATGCCTATTTGTTTAATAGATGCTTTACAGTGAAGTCAAATGTTCCTCTAAACTTCATGTTGAGACTACCTTCAGGTTCGATGCCTGTTTGTTTAACAGATGCCTGACGGAGAGGTCAGATGTTCCTCTCAACTTCGTGTTGAGCTAACCTTCGGGTTCGATGCTTGTTTGCTTAACAGATGCCTGACAGTGAGGTCAGATGTTCTTATCAACTTCGGGTTGAGCCGGCCTTCGGGTTCGATGCCTGTTTGTTTAAAAGATGCCTGACGGTGAGGTCGAATGTTTTTCTCAACTTCAAGTTGAGCCGACCTTCGGGTTCGATGCCCGCTTGTTTAACAGATGTTTGATGGCGAGGTCAGATGTTCTTCTCAATTAAGGATTGAGTCGGCCTTCGGGTTCGATGCCTGTTTGTTTAACAGATGCTTGGCAGAGAGGTCAAATGTTCTTCTCAACTTCGGGTTGAGCAGCCCTTCGGGTTTGATGCCAGTTTCTTTAACAGATGCCTGACAGTGAGGTCAGATGTTCTTCTCAACTTCGGGTTGAGCTGGCCTTCGGATATGATGTTTGTTTGTTTAACAGATGCTTGAAAGTGAAGTCAAATGTTCCTCTCAACTTCATGTTGAGCCGACCTTCAGGTTCAATGCCTGTTTGTTTAACAGATGCCTGACGGCGAGGCCAAATGTTCCTCCCAACTTCGTGTTGAGCCTGACTTCGGGTTCGATGCCTGTTTGTTTAACAGATGCCTGATAGCGAAGTCAGATGTTCTTCTCAACTCCGGGTTGAGCCGGCCTTCGGGTTCGATGCCTGTTTGTTTAACAGACGCCTGACGGTGAAGTCAGATGTTCTTATCAACTTCGGGTTGAGCCGCCCTTCGGGTTCGATGCCTGTTTGTTTAAGAGATGCCTGACGGCGAGGTCAGATGTTCCTCTCAACTTCGTGTTGTGCCGGCCTTCGGGTTCGATGCCTGTTTGTTTAAGAGATGCCCGACGGCAAGGTCAGATGTTCTTATCAACTTCGGGTTGAGCCGCCCTTCGGGTTCGATGCCTGTTTTTTAACAGATGCCTGACATTGAGGTCAGATGTTCTTTTCAACTTCGGGTTGAGTCGGCCTTCGGATTTGATGCCTGTTTGTTTAACAGATGCTTGACAGTGAAGTCAGATGTTCCTCTCAACTTCGGGTTAAGCCGACCTTCGGATTTAACGCCTGTTTATTTCACAGATGCCTGCTGTCGATGTCAGATGATCCTCTCAACTTCGTGTTGAGCGGGCCTTCGGGTTCGATGCCTGTTTGTTTAACAGATGCCTGACGGGGAGGTCAGATGTTCTTATCAACTTCGGGTTCGATGCCTGTTTGTTTAACAGATGCCTGACGGAGAGGTCAGATGTTCCTCTCAAATTCGTGCTGAGCTGGCCTTCAGGTTCGATGCCTGTTTGTTTTACAGATGATTGACAGTAAGGTCAGATGTTCTTATCAACTTCGGGTTAAGCCAGCCTTCGGGTTCGATGCCTGTTTGTTTAACAGATGCCTAACGGTGAGGTCAAATGTTCTTCTCAACTTCAAGTTGAGCCGACCTTCGGGTTCGATGCCTGTTTGTTTAACAGATGTTTGATAGCGAGGTCAGATGTTCTTCTAAATTAAGGATTGAGTCGGCCTTCGGGTTCGATGCCTGTTTGTTTAACAGATGCCTGGCAGAGAGGTCAAATGTTCTTCTCAACTTCAGGTTGAGCCGCCCTTCGGGTTTGATGCCTGTTTGTTTAAAAGATGCCTGACGGTGAGGTCAGATGTTCTTCTCAACTTCGGGTTGAGCCGGCCTTCGGATTTGATGCATGTTTGTTTAACAGATGCTTGACAGTGAAGTCAAATGTTCCTCTCAACTTCATGTTGAGCAGACCTTCAGGTTCAATGCCTGTTTGTTTAACAGATGCCTGTCGGCGAGGTCATATGTTCCTCTCAACTTCGGGTTGAGCCGGCCTTCGGGTTCGATGCCTGTTTGTTTAACAGATGCCTGACGGCGAAGTCATATGTTCTTATCAACTTCGGGTTGAGCCGCCCTTCGGGTTCGATGCCTGTTTGTTTAAGAGATGCCTGACGGCAAGGTCAGATGTTCCTCTCAACTTCGTGTTGAGCCGGCCTTCGGGTTTAATGCCTGTTTGTTTAAGAGATGCCTGACGGCGAGGTAAGATGTTCTTATCAACTTCGGGTTGAGCCGCCCTTCGGGTTCGATGCCTGATTTTTAACAGATGCCTAACATTGAGGTCAGATGTTCTTTTCAACTTCGGGTTGAGTCGGCCTTCGGATTTGATGCTTGTTTGTTTAACAGATGCTTGACAGTGAATTCAGATGTTCCTCTCAACTTCGGGTTAAGCCGGCGTTCGGATTTAATGCATGTTTATTTAACAGATGCCTGACGTCGATGTCAGATGTTCCTCTCAACTTCGTGTTGAGTCGACCTTCGGATTCGATGCCTGTTTGTTTAACAGATGCCTGACGGTGAGATCAGATGTTCTTCTCAACTTCGGGTTGAGCCGGCCTTCGGGTTCCACACCTTTTTGTTTAACAGATGTCTGACGGCGAGGTCAGATGTCCCTCTCAACTTTGTGTTGAGCCGGCCTTCGGGTTAGATGCCTGTTTGTTTAACAGATGCCTGACGGTGAGGTCAGATGTTCTTCTCAACTTCAAGTTGAGCCGACCTTCGGGTTCGATGCCTGTTCGTTTAACAGATGTTTGATGGCGAGGTCAGATGTTCTTCTCAATTAAGGATTGAGTCGGCCTTCGGGTTCGATGCCTGTTTGTTTAACAGATGCCTGGCGGAGAGGTCAAATGTTCTTCTCAACTTCGGGTTGAGCCGCCTTCGGGTTTGATGCCTGTTTGTTTAACAGATGCCTGACGGTAAGGTCAGATGTTCTTCTCAACTTCGGGTTGAGTCGGCCTTCGGATTTGATGCGTGTTTGTTTAACAGATGCTTGACAGTGAAGTCAAATGTTCCTCTCAACTTCATGTTGAGTCGACCTTCAAGTTCAATGCCTGTTTGTTTAATAGATGCCTGACAGCGAGGTCAGATGTTCCTCTCAACTTCGTGTTGAGCCGGCCTTCGGGTTCGATGCCTGTTTGTTTAACAGATGCCTAACGGCGAGGTCAGATGTTCTTATCAACTTCGGGTTGAGCCGGCCTTCGGGTTCGATGCCTGTTTGTTTAACAGATGCCTGACGGCGAAGTCAGATGTTCTTATCAACTTCGGGTTGAGCCGCCCTTCGGGTTCAATGCCTGTTTGGTTAAGAGATTCCTGACGGCGAGGTCAGATGTTCTTATCAACTTCGGGTTGAGCCGCCCTTCGGGTTCAATGCCTGTTTGTTTAAGAGATTCCTGACGGCAAGGTCAGATGTTCTTATCAACTTCGGGTTGAGCCGACCTTCGGGTTCGATGCCTGTTTGTTTAACAGATGCCTGACAGCGAAGTCATATGTTCTTATCAACTTCGGGTTGGGCCGTCCTTAGGGTTCGATGCCTGTTTGTTTCACGGATGCCTGACGGTGAGGTCAGATGTTCTTCTCAACATCAAGTTGAGCCGGCCTTCGGGTTCGATGCCTGTTTGTTTAACAGATGCTTGACGGCGAGGTCAGATGTTCTTCTCAATTAAGGATTGAGACGTCCTTCGGGTTCGATGCTTGTTTGTTTAGCAGATGCCCAACGACAATTTCAAATGTTCTTCTCAACTTCGGTTTGAGCCGGCCTTAGGGTTCGATGCCTGTTTGTTTAACAGATGTCTGGCGGAGAGGTCTAATGTTCTTATCAACTTCGGGTTGAGCCGCCCTTCGGGTTCGATGCCTGTTTGTTTAACGGAAGCCTGTCGGTGAGGTAAGGTGTTCCTCTCAACTTCGGGTTGAGCCGGCCTTCGGATTTGATGCCTGTTTCTTTAACAAATGCTTTACAGTGAAGTCAAATGTTCCTATAAACTTCATGTTGAGCCTACCTTCAGGTTCGATGCCTGTTTGTTTAACAGATGCCTGACGGAGAGGTCAGATGTTCCTCTCAACTTCGTGTTGAGCTGGCCTTCGGGTTCGATGCTTGTTTGCTTAACAGATGCCTGACAGTGAGGTCAGATGTTCTTATCAACTTCGGGTTGAGCCGACCTTCGGGTTCGATGCCTGTTTATTTAACAGATGCCTGACGGTGAGATCAAATGTTCTTCTCAACTTCGGGTTGAGCCGGCCTTCGGATTTGATGCATGTTTGTTTAACAGATGCTTGACAGTGAAGTCAAATGTTCCTCTCAACTTCATGTTGAGTCGACCTTCAAGTTCAATGCCTGTTTGTTTAACAGATGCCTGACAGCGAGTTCAGATGTTCCTTTCAACTTCGTGTTGAGCGGGCCTTCAGGTTCGATGCCTGTTTGTTTAACAGATGCCTGACGGCGAGGTCAGATGTTCTTATCAACTTCGGGTTGAGCCGGCCTTCGGGTTCGATGCCTGTTTTTTTAACAGATGCCTGACGGCGAAGTCAGATGTTCTTATCAACTTCGGGTTGAGCCGCCCTTCGGGTTCAATGCCTGTTTGTTTAAGAGATTCCTGATGGCGAGGTCAGATGATCTTATCAACTTCGGGTTGAGCCGACCTTCGGGTTCGATGCCTGTTTGTTTAACAGATGCCTGACAGCGAAGTCAGATGTTCTTATCAACTTCAGGTTGGGCCGCCCTTAGGGTTCGATGCCTGTTTGTTTCACAGATGCCTGACGGTGAGGTCAGATGTTCTTCTCAACTTCAAGTTGAGTCGGCCTTCGGGTTCGATGCCTGTTTGTTTAACAGATGCTTGACGGCGAGGTCAGATGTTCTTCTCAATTAAGGATTGAGACGTCCTTCGGGTTCGATGCTTGTTTGTTTAACAGATGCCTAACGGCAAGGTCAAATGTTCTTCTCAACTTCGGGTTGAGCCGGCCTTAGGGTTCGATGCCTGTTTGTTTAACAGATGCCTGGCGGAGAGGTCTAATGTTCTTATCAACTTCGGGTTGAGCCGCCCTTCGGGTTCGATGCCTGTTTGTTTAACGAATGCCTAATGGTGAGGCCAGATGTTCCTCTCAACTTCGGGTTGAGCCGACCTTCGGATTTGATGCCTGTTTATTTAACAGATGCTTTACAGTGAAGTCAAATGTTCCTCTAAACTTCATGTTGAGCCTACCTTCAGGTTCGATGCCTGCTTTTCTAACAGATGCCTGACAAAGAGGTCATATGTTCCTCTCAACTTCGTGTTGAGCCGGCCTTCGGGTTCGATGCTTGTTTGTTTAACAGATGCCTGACAGTGAGGTCAGATGTTCTTATCAACTTCGGGTTGAGTCGGCCTTCGGGTTCGATGCCTGTTTGTTTAAAAGATGCCAGATGGAGAAATCAGATGTTCTTATCAACTTCGGGTTAAGCCGCCCTTCGGGTTCGATGCTTGTTTTTTTAACAGATGCCTGACGGTGAGGTCTGATTTTCTTCTCAACTTCGTGTTGAGCTGGCCTTCGCGTTCGATGCCTGTTTGTTTAACAGATAACTGACGGCGAGGTCAGATGTTCTTATCATTTTCGGGTTGAGCCGACCTTCGGGTTCGATGCCTGTCTGTTTAACAGATGCCTGACGGTGAGGTCAGATGTTCCTCTCAACTTCGTGTTGAGTCGGCCTTCGGGTTAGATGCCTGTTTGTTTAACAGATGCCTGACGGTGAGTTCAGATGTTCTTCTTAACTTCAAGTTGAGCCGACCTTCGGGTTCGATGCCTGTTTGTTTAACAGATGTTTGATGGCGATGTCACATTTTATTCTCAATTAAGGATTGAGTCGGCCTTCGGGTTCGATGCCTGTTTGTTTAACAGATGCCTGGCGGAGAGGTCAAATGTTCTTCTCAACTTCGGGTTGAGCCGCCCTTCGGGTTTGATGTCAGTTTCTTTAACAGATGCCTGACGATGAGGTCAGATGTTCTTCTCAACTTCGGGTTGAACCGGCCTTCAGATATGATGTCTGTTTGTTTAACATATGCTTGAAAGTGAAGTCAAATGTTCCTCATAACTTCATGTTAAGCCGACCTTCAGGTTCAATGCCTGTTTGTTTAACAGATGCCTGACGGTGAGGCCAGATGTTCCTCTCAACTTCGTGTTGAGCCGGACTTCGGGTTCGATGCCTGTTTGTTTAACAGATGCCTGACAGCGAGGTCAGATGTTCTTATAAACTTCGGGTTCAGCCGGCCTTAGGGTTCGATGCCTGTTTGTTTAACAGATGTCTGGAGGAGAGGTCTAATGTTCTTATCAACTTCGGGTTGAGCCGCCCTTCGGGTTCGATGCCTGTTTGTTTAACGGATGCCTGACGGTGAGGCCAGATGTTCCTGTCAACTTCGGGTTGAGCTGGCCTTCGGATTTGATGCCTGTTTGATTAACAAATGCTTTACAGTGAAGTCAAATGTTCCTCTAAACTTCATGTTGAGCCTACCTTCAGGTTCGATGCCTGTTTGTTTAACAGATGCCTAACGGAGAGGTCAGATGTTCCTCTCAACTTCGTGTTGAGCCGGCCTTCGGGTTCGATGCATATTTGTTTAACAGATGCCTGACAGTGAGGTCAGATGTTCTTATCAACTTCGGGTTGAGTCGGCCTTCGGGTTCGATGCCTGTTTGTTTAACAGATGCCTGATGGAGAAGTCAGATGTTCTTATCAACTTCGGGTTGAGCCACCCTTCGGGTTCGATGCTTGTTTTTTTAATAGATGCCTGACGGTGAGGTCTGATTTTCTTCTCAACTTCGTGTTAAGCCGGCCTTCGAGTTCGATGCCTGTTTGTTTAACAGATTCCTGACGGCGAGGTCAGATGTTCTTATCAATTTTCGGTTGAGCCGGCCTTCGGGTTCGATGTCTGTTTGATTAACAGATGCCTGACGGTGAGGTCAGATGTTCCTCTCAACTTCTTGTTGAGCCGGCCTTCGGGTTAGATGCCTGTTTGTTTAACAGATGCCTGACGGTGAGTTCAGATGTTCTTCTTAACTTCAAGTTGAGCCGACCTTCAGGTTCGATGCCTGTTTGTTTAACAGATGTTTGATGGAGATGTCAGATGTTCTTCTCAATTAAGGATTGAGTCGGCCTTCGGGTTCGATGCCTGTTTGTTTAACAGATGCCTGGCGGAGAGGTCAAATGTTCTTCTCAACTTCGGGTTGAGCCGCCCTTCGGGTTTGATGCCAGTTTCTTTAACAGATGCCTGACGGTGAGGTCAGATGTTCTTCTCAACTTCGGGTTGAGCCGGCCTTCGGATATGATGTCTGTTTGTTTAACAGATGCTTGAAAGTGAAGTCAAATGTTCCTCTCAACTTCATGTTGAGCCGACCTTTAGGTTCAATGCCTGTGTGTTTAACAGATGCCTGACGGCGAGGCCAGATGTTCCTCTCAACTTCGTGTTGAGCCGGACTTCGGGTTCGATGCCTGTTTGTTTAACAGATGCCTGACAGCGAGGTCAGATGTTCTTATCAACTTCAGGTTGAGCCGGCCTTTGGGTTCGATGCCTGTTTGTTTAATAGATGCCTGACGGTGAAGTCTGTAACGCCCGTTTATTTTAATTAAATTATTTATAAATTCTTGGTGTGCCTTTACGTGGAAGTGTGTCTGAGAGCGTTGGTGGGTGTCTTTAAAGTATAGGAAACCATTTATTAAATCATTGAGATTGATAATAATATAATATAATTAATAATGATGATAATTTAATAACTAGTAGTAATATTAATATTATTATTATTATTATTATTATTATTATTATTATTATTACTATTATTATTATTATTATTATTATTATTAGATGGAATAAAGGGAATTAGGGAGTTATTAGAGAAGTTGGGGTAGAAAGAGGGTTATCACGATAAACTGCTCAAAAAACCAAAATTGAGGAAAAAGGTAGAAGAGAAGGAAAAAGAAACGTGACTGTGGAAAAAGTAAGAAGAAGAATTTTCCATTGGTGAAATTGGAAGAAAGTTGCAGGAGAGTTACCACAGAACGGAACCAGAAAGCTTGGAATTGTCCTCTATTCAAGGTAAGGGTGGGGTTCAATTCTATAACCGTGGGTATGATCAATTTCATGTAGGGAATTCATTCATAGATATAATTCCCGTTAATCGATAAATGTTAGGGACGAGGTTTTTCTACGTAAGAATGAATGCGTTTTATACGATGCTCTAATGGTTTCCCTAATGGGCGTCAAGATGGCCGAGTTGGTCTAAGGCGCCAGTTTCAGGTACTGGTCCAAAAAGGACAGTTACCTGGTTGTGATTGATTTGTAATTAATTATGTGAGAAGATGCCGTAATGTTGTTATTACGATAAAATGTTAAAGATTAATGTTCCCGTAGTAATGTTACCGTAGTGATGTTCCCGTAGTAACGTTATCGTAGTAATGTTCCTGTAAGTTGAAGAAAGAATTATTAAAGATTAATGTTCCCGTAGTAACGTTACCGTAGTAATGTTCCCGTAGTGATGTTCCCGTAGTAACGTTACCGTAGTAATGTTCTCGTAAGTTGAAGAAAGAAATATTAAAGATTAATGTTCCCGTGGTAATGTTCCCGTAGTAATGTTCCCGTAGTGATGTCCCCGTAGTAACGTTACCGTAGTAATGTTCCCGTAGGTTGAGAAATATTAAAGGAATATTAAGGGTAAATGTTCCCGTAGGTTAAGAAATATTAAGGGTTAATGGTTGTCTATGCCTACATTAATGTTTATGTCGTTAGTTTATGTAGTAATGTTGGGAATCGGCGCCGACACGCGCTAATTTCCCATTTGTTGAGGAAATGTTATTATAATTTTCTCCTTGGATTACGTGGATAAGTTGTAGTTATATTACCCGTATGAAGGTATATGAAAATGTGTTGAGTTCTTATTTGTAGTAATGATGTTGTCAGCTGTTCTCTGACATGAAAATGCTGTTGAGTTCTCGATTGTAGAGACGAGGTTGTTTTTAATTGTTCTCTGCCAAAATGTGTTAGAGTCTTAACCGTAGGAACGATACTGTTGGTAGTTCTCTGATATGAACAGATTGAAATGGTGAGTCCATAATATATGCAAAATGTGATGTTTCTGTTATGGATAATTGGTTGTAGGCGTGATGCCTTGTTGCACGGTTGTTGCACAGTTGTTGTTGTTGTGTTATAGTTAGGGCTGGAAATGAGTCGAGTCGAGTCGAACTCACCTCAGCTCGGCTCGACTCGTTAAGAATTGTTCGAATTCGAGTTCGAGTTCGAGTTTGACACGAACTTTTTTTTAAGCTCAAACTCGACTCGTTATAAGTTCACGAACAGTTCGGTTCGACTCGTTAGGTTCATCTCATTAGGTTCAGCTCACATGGTTCACGAACTTAACAACTATTTTTTTTAAATATATATATTTTTTTAGTATATTTGACATTTTAAATAAATATATATATTTTAAATAAAATATTAAAATAAAATAAAAGTTATCATATTGAAATTTAACTTTATCTTCGAAATTTACTAATTCAAAACCTAACAACTTTCAAGAGAAACATTTGAGAGTCTAATTCTAAAACTACTAAATTGAAGATTAAATTTGTCTAAGATTTGAAGTAAATATTTAAACCTAATCTTAAAGACAGTATAATTCTTTTCATATGGAATCGAGTTGACTCATGAACCTAACGAGTCGAACTATGTATAGTTCAAGTTCAGCTCATTTAGTTAACGAACTTAATTTTTCGCTCATACTCAACTCATTTGGTTCATGAACCTAGTTCAACGATTTAATTGTCGAGTCGAATTCCGAACTATCTTCGAGTTGGTTTGGTTCATTGCCAGCCCTAGTTATAGTCCATAATAGTTGCATCTCATAGCATATCATTTGGCCTGGATTGGCGACGGTTGTGCCTGTATTGGTGTTATTTGGAGTGTTGGCTCCTAGATGGGTTCGGGGTGTTGGCCCTGTCCCGAGTTGTGGAGAGTTGTCTCCCGAATAGAGTTGTCTCCCAAATTATTGTGGAGAGTTGTCTCCCGAGTTTTGGAGTGTTGGCTCCTAGATGGGTTCGGGGTGTTGGCCCTGTCCCGAGTTTTGGAGTGTTGGCTCCTAAATGGTACCACATGCATATGCACAGTTGAGTCGCATTGATGAGTCGCATTGTTGAGTTGCGTTGTTGAGTTGTTTTGATGAGTTGCTGAGATATGATGATAATTGTTGTGGTTATGAATAATGAATTGTTGCAGTTTAATTATTACTAATATTTATGCGAACTGCTGGAATTATAATGCTGTGATAACATTCTGACATGACTTTTATCATGCCTTATGTTATATTGTTGATATCTCACCCTTTATGTTGTATGTTACCTCCGTTGGTGGTAATTTGCAGGTAACTCGGAAGAAAGTGTAGCTTTATGTTTAAGGTCGTTGGTCGCTCTGATATGTAGCACTCTGGGGGGGATGAACGATTAATGTTATTATTTTAATTGAATTCCTTGTTGTTGAATTTTATTAAGTACTATGGCAAATAGATTGGTTGTTTCTGATAATGCCAAATGTTGCTTGGATGCATAGTTGTTTTAGTGAATTGATGCAAGATAATTACTTGCTGAATTTTAATGGAATTTAATTATTACGAATCGTTGGAAGTGTATTATAACGTGTCATTTTATGATTAAAATGTTAAACAAATTATCATTGTTTGGTCATCCGAATTTTGTGCTACGTATGTTAGTAAATGATCTTTTGCAGGTGTATGTGTTTTGGTTAAGAGTTGAAATGTGACACCTCTGATGCGTCTGAGAATTTGGGAGTGTGACGGTCGTCACAGCTCCTTGACGCTCGTCATGACCGTGACGGTCGTGACATCCATGACGGTCGTCATGAGATTTTATTTGCTGCACTCTGAATTGTTTCTGTTGTTTATCTTATTTTTCCGCGATAATTTAGAGTGGGGTGTTAAAATGTCAGATGTTCTTATCAACTTCGGGTTGAGCCGCCCTTCGGGTTCGATGCCTGTTTGTTTAAGAGATGCCTGACGGCGAGGTCAGATGTTCCTCTCAACTTCGTGTTGTGCCGGCCTTCGGGTTCGATGCCTGTTTGTTTAAGAGATACCTGACGGCACGGTCAGATGTTCTTATCAACTTCGGGTTGAGCCGCCCTTCGGGTTCGATGCCTGTTTTTTTAACAGATGCCTGACGTTGAGGTCAGATGTTCTTTTCAACTTCGGGTTGAGTCGGCCTTCGGATTTAATGCCTATTTGTTTAACAGATGCTTGACAGTGAAGTCATATTTTCCTCTCAACTTCGGGTTAAGCCGGCCTTCGGATTTAACGCCTATTTATTTAACAGATGCCTGACGTCGATGTCAGATGTTCCTCTCAACTTCGTGTTGAGCGGGCCTTTGGGTTCGATGCCTGTTTGATTAACAGATGCCTGACGGGGAGGTCAGATGTTCTTATCAACTTCGGGTTGAGCCGTCCTTCGGGTTCGATGCCTGTTTGTTTAACAGATGCCTGACGGAGAGGTCAGATGTTCCTCTTAACTTCGTGTTGAGCCGACCTTCGGGTTCGATGCCTGTTTGTTTAACAGATGCCTGACAGTGAGGTCAGATGTTCTTATAAACTTCGGGTTGAGCCGGCCTTCGGGTTCGATGCCTGTTTGTTTAACAGATGCATGATGGCGAAGTCAGATGTTCTTATCAACTTCGGGTTGAGCCGCAATATGGGTTCGAGGGTTGTTTGTTTAACAGATGCCTGACGGTGAGGTTTAACTTTCTTCTCAACTTCGGTATGAGCCGGCCTTCGAGTTCGATGCCTGTTTGTTTAACAGATGCCTGACGGCGAGGTCAGATGTTCTTATCAATTTCGGGTTGAGCCGGCCTTCGGGTTCGATGCCTGTTTGTTTAACAGATGCCTGACGGCGAGGTCAGATGTTCCTCTCAACTTCGTATTGTGCCGGCCTTCGGGTTAGATGCCTGTTTATTTTACAGATGCTTGACGGTGAGTTCAGATGTTCTTCTCAAATTCATGTTGAGCCGACCTTCGGGTTCGATGCTTGTTTGTTTAACAAATGTTTGATGGCGATGTCAGATGTTCTTCTTAATTAAGGATTGAGTCGGCCTTCGGGTTCGATGCCTATTTGGTTAACAGATGCCTGGCGGAGAGGTCAAATGTTCTTCTCAACTTCTGGTTGAGCCGGCCTTCAGATTTGATGCCTGTTTGTTTAACAGATGCTTGACAGTGAAGTCAAATGTTCCTCTCAACTTCATGTTAACCGACCTTCAGGTTCAATGCCTGTTTGTTTAACAGATGCCTGACGGCGAGGTTAGATGTTCCTCTCAACTTCGTGTTGAGTCGGCCTTCTGGTTCGATGCTTGTTTGTGTAAGAGATTCCTGACGGTGAGGTCTAAAGTTCTTATCAACTTCGGGTTGAGCCGGCCTTCGGGTTTGATGCCTGTTTGTTTAACAGATGCCTGACGGTGAAGTCATATGTTCTTATTAACTTCAGGTTGAGCCGCCCTTCGGGTTCGATGCCTGTTTGTTTAAGAGATGCCTGACGGCAAGGTTAGATGTTCCTCTCAACTTCGTGTTGAGCCGGTCTTCGGGTTCGATGCCTGTTTGTTTAAGAGATGCCTGACGGCGAGGTAAGATGTTCTTATCAACTTTGGGTTGAGCCGCCCTTCGGGTTCGATGCCTGATTTTTAACAGATGCCTGACGTTGAGGTCAGATGTTCTTTTCAACTTCGGGTTGAGTCGGCCTTCAGATTTGATGCTTGTTTGTTTAACAGATGCTTGACAGTGAATTCAGATGTTCCTCTCAACTTCGGGTTAAGCCGGCGTTCGGATTTAATGCCTGTTTATTTAACAGATGCCTGACGTCGATGTCAGATGTTCCTCTCAACTTCGTGTTGAGCCGGCCTTCGGGTTCGATGCCATTTTGTTTAACAGATGCCTGACAGGGAGGTCAGATGTTCTTATCAACTTCGGGTTGAGCCACCCTTCGGGTTTGATGCATGTTTGTTTAACAGATGTTTGACGGCGAGGTCAGATGTTCTTCTCAACTTCGGGTTGATCCGGCCTTCAGGTTCCACACCTTTTTGTTTAACAGATGCCTGACGGCGAGGTCAGATGTCCCTCTCAACTTTGTGTTGAGCCGGCCTTCGGGTTAGATGCCTGTTTGTTTAACATATGCTTGACGGTGAGGTCAGATGTTCTTCTCAACTTCAAGTTGAGCCGACCTTCGGGTTCGATGCCTGTTTGTTTAACAGATGTTTGATGGCAAGGTCAGATGTTCTTCTCAATTAAGGACTGAGTCGGCCTTCGGGTTCGATGCCTGTTTGTTTAACAGATGCCTGGCGAAGAGGTCAAATGTTCTTCTCAACTTCGGGTTGAGCCACCTTCGGGTTTGATGCATGTTTGTTTTACAGATGCCTGACGGTAAGGTCAGATGTTCTTCTCAACTTCGGGTTGAGCCGGCCTTCGGATTTGATGCCTGTTTGTTTAACAGATGCTTGACAGTGAAGTCAAATGTTCCTCTCAACTTCATGTTGAGTCGACCTTCAAGTTCAATGCCTGTTTGTTTAATAGATGCCTGACGGCGAGGGCAGATGTTCCTCTCAACTTCGTGTTGAGCCGGCCTTAAGGTTCGATGCCTGTTTGTTTAACAGATGCCTGACGGGGAGGTCAGATGTTCTTATCAACTTCGGGTTGAGCCGACCTTCGGGTTCGATGCCTGTTTGTTTAACAGATGCCTGATGGCGAAGTCAGATGTTCTTATCAACTTCGGGTTGAGCCGCCCTTCGGGTTCGATGCCTGTTTGTTTAAGAGATGCCTGACGGCGAGGTCAGATGTTCTTATCAACTTCGGGTTGAGCCGACCTTCGGGTTTGATGCCTGTTTGTTTAACAGATGCCTGACGGTGAAGTCAGATGTTCTTATCAACTTTGGGTTGGGCCGCCCTTAGGGTTCGATGCCTGTTTGTTTAACAGATGCCTGACAGTGAGGTCAGATGTTCTTCTCAACTTCAAGTTGACCCGACCTTCGGGTTCGATGCCTGTTTGTTTAACAGATGCTTCACGGCGAGATCAGATGTTCTTCTCAATTAAGGATTGAGACGGCCTTCGAGTTCGATGCCTGTTTGTTTAACAGATGTGTGACGACGAGGTCAGATGTTCTTCTCAATTAAGGATTGAGACGACCTTCAAGTTTGATGCTTGTTTGTTTAACAGATTCCATACAGTGAGGTCAGATGTTCCTCTCAACTTCGGGTTGTGCCGGCCTTCGGATTTGATGCCTGTTTGTATAACAGATGCTTGACAGTGAAGTCAAATGTTTCTCTGAACTTCATGTTGAGCCTACCTTCAGGCTCGATGCCTGTTTGTTTAACAGATGCCTGACGGAGAGGTCAGATGTTCCTCTCAACTTCGTGTTGAGCCTGCCTTCAGCTTCGATGCCTGTTTGTTTAACAGATGCCTGACAGTGAGGTCATATGTTTTTTCAACTTCGGGTTGAGCCGACCATCGGGTTCGATGCCTGTTTTTTTAACATATGCCTGATGGCAAAGTCAGATGTTCTTATCAACACCGGGTTGAGCCCCCCTACGGGTTCGATGCTTGTTTGTTTAATAGATGCCTGACAATGAGGTCTGATTTTCTTCTCAACTTCGTGTTGAGCCGACCTTCGAGTTCGATGCCTGTTTGTTTAATAGATGCCTGACGGCGAGGTCAGATGTTCTTATCAACTTCGGGTTGAGTCGGCCTTCGGGTTCGATGCCTGTTTGTTTAATAGATGCCTGACAGCGAGGTCAGATGTTCCTCTCAACTTCGTGTTTAGCCGGCCTTCGGGTTCGATACCTGTTTGTTTAACAGATGCCTGACGGTGATGTCAGATGTTCTTCTTAACTTCGTGTTGTACCGGCCTTCGAGTTCGATGCCTGTTTGTTTAACAAATACCTGATGGGGAGGTCATATCTTCCACTAAACTTCAAGGTGAGCCGGCCTTCGGGTTCGATACCGGTTTGTTTAACAGATGTTTGACAGCGAGGTCATATGTTCTTGTCAACTAAGGGTTTAGACGGCCTTCGGGTTCGATGCCTGTTTGTTTATGAGATGCCTGACGGCGAGGTCAGATGTTCTTCTCAACTTCGGATTGAACCGGCCTTCTGGTTTCACACCTTCGTTTTTAACAGATGCCTGACGGCGAGGTCAGATGTTCCTCTCAACTTCGTGTTGAGCCGCCCTTGGGGTTCGATGCCTGTTTGTTTAACAGATACCTGGCAGCTAGTTCAGATGTCCTTCTCAATTTCGGGTTAAGCCGGCCGTCGGGTTTGATTCCTGCTTAATTAACTAATGCCTGGCAGCGAGGTCGGATGTTCTTCTCAACTTCGGGTTGAGCACCCTTCGGGTTCGATGCCTGTTTATTTAACAGATGCCTGATCGTGTGGTCAGATGTTCTTCTCAACTTCTAGTTGAGTCGGCCTTCGGGTTCGATGCCTTTTTGTTTAACAGATGTGTGACGGCGAGGTCAAATGTTCTTCTCAATTAAGGATTGAGACGGCCTTCGGGTTAGATGCCTATTTGTTTAACAAATGCCAAACGGCAACGTCAAATGTTCTTCTCAACTTCGGGTTGAGCCGGCCTTCGGGTTCGATGCCTGTTTGTTTAACAGATGCCTGGCAGAGAGGTCTAATGTTCTTATCAACTTCGGGTTGAACCGCCCTTCTGGTTCGATGCCTGTTTGTTTAACAGATGTCTGATGGTGAGGTCAGATGTTCTTCTCAACTTCGGGTTGAGCCGGCCTTCAGATTTGATGCCTGTTTGTTTAATAGATGCTTGACAGTGAACTCAAACGTTCCTTTCAACTTCATGTTGAACCGAACTTCAGGTTCGATGTCTGTTTGTTTAACATATGCCTGACGGCGAGGTCAGATGTTCCTCTCAACTTCGTGTTGAGCCACCCTTTGGGTTTGATGCTTGTTTGTTTAACAGATGTCTGACGGCGATGTTAGATGTTCTTCTAAACTTCGTGTTGTGCCGGCCTTCGGGTTCGATGCCTGTTTGTTTAACTAATGCCTGATGGGGAGGTCAGAGGTTCCTCTCAACTTCAAGGTGAGCCGACCTTCGGGTTCGATACCTGTTTGTTTAACAGATGTTGGACAGCAAGGTCAGATGTTCTTCTCAACTAAGGGTTCAGACGACCTTCGGGTTCGATGCCTGTTTGTTTAAGAGATGCCTGACGGCGAGGTCAGATGTTCTTCTCAACTTCGGATTGAGCCGGCCTCCTGGTTTCACACCTTTTTGTTTAAAAGATGCCTGACGGCGAGGTCAGATGTTCCTCTCAACTTCACGTTGAGCCGGCCTTAGGGTTCGATGCCTGTTTGTTTAACAGATACCTGGCAGCTAGTTCAGATGTTCTTCTCAACTTCGGGTTGAGCCGGCCTTAGGGTTTGATTCCTGCTTAATTAACTAATGCCTGACTGTGAGGTCAGATGTTCTTCTCAACTTCTAGTTGAGCCGGCCTTCGGGTTCGATGCCTATTTGTTTAACAGATGCCTGGCAGAGAGGTCTAATGTTCTTATCAACTTCGGGTTGAACTGCCCTTCTGGTTCGATGCCTGTTTGTTTAACAGATGTCTGATGGTGAGGTCAGATGTTCTTCTCAACTTCGGGTTGAGCCGGCCTTCGGATTTGATGCCTGTTTGTTTAACAGATGCTTGACAGTGAACTCAAACGTTGCCCTCAACTTCATGTTGAACCGACCTTCAGGTTCAATGCATGTTTGTTTAACAGATGCCTGACGGCGAGGTCAAATGTTCCTCTCAACTTCGTGTTGAGCCAGCCTTCGGGTTCGATGCCTGTTTGTTTAGCAGATGTCTGACGGCGGTGTCATATGTTCTTCTCAACTTCGTGTTGTGCCGGCCTTCGGGTTCGATGCCTGTTTGTTTAACTAATGCCTGATGGGGAGGTCAGAGGTTCCTCTCAACTTCAAGATGATCCGGCCTTCGGGTTCGATACCTGTTTGTTTAACAGATGTTGGACAGCGATGTCAGATGTTCTTCTCAACTAAGGGTTCAGACGACCTTCGGGTTTGATGCCCAATTGATTAACAGATGCCTGACGGCAAGGTCAGATGTTCTTCTAAACTTCGGATTGAGCCGACCTTCTGATTTCACACCGTTTTGTTTAACAGATGCCTGACGGCGAGGTCAGATGTTCCTCTCAACTTCGTGTTGAGCCGGCCTTGGGGTTCGATGCCTGTTTATTTAACATATGCCTGGAAGCTAGTTCAGATGTTCTTCTCAACTTCGGGTTGAGCGGCCTTCGGGTTTGATTCCTGCTTGTTTAACTAATGCCTGGCAGCGAGGTCGGATGTTCTTCTCAACATCGGGTTGAGCCGCCCTTCGGGTTCGATGCCTGTTTGTTTAACAGATGCCTGACGGTGAGGTCAGATGTTCTTCTCAACTTCAAGTTGAGCCGGACATCGGGTTCGATGCTTGTTTATTTAACAAATGTGTGGCGGCAAGGTCAGATGTTCTTCTCAATTAAGGATTGAGACGACCTTCGGGTTTGATGCCTGTTTGTTTAACAGATGCCTAACGGCGAGGTCAAATGTTCTTCTCAATTTCGGGTTTAGAAGACCTTCGGGTTCGATGCCTGTTTGTTTAACAGATGCCTGGCGAAAAGGTCTAATGTTCTTATCAACTTCGGGTTGAGCCGCCCTTCTGGTTCGATGCCTGTTTTTTTAACAGATGCCTGACGGTGAGGTCAGATGTTCTTCTCAGCTTTGCGTTGAGCCAGCCTTCGGATTTGATGCTTGTTTGTTTAACAAATGCTTGACAGTGAAGTCAAATGTTCCTCTCAACTTCATGTTGCACCGACCTTCAGGTTCGATGCCTGTTTGTTTAACAGATGCCTGACGGCGAGGTCAGATGTTCCTCCCAACTTCGTGTTGAGCAGGCCTTCGGGTTCGATGCCTGTTTGTTTAACAGATGCCTGACGGCGAGGTCAAATATTCTTATCAACTTCGGGTTGAGCCGGCCTTCGGGTTCGATGCCTGTTTGTTTAACAGATGCCTGACGGCAAAGTCAGATGTTCTTATCAACTTTGGGTTGAGCCGCCCTTCGGGTTCGATGCCTGTTTGTTTAAGAGATGCCTGACAGCGAGGTCATATGTTCTTATCAACTTCAAATTGAGCCGGCCTTCGAGTTCGATGCCTGTTTGTTCAACAGATGCCTAACGGCGAAGTCAGATGTTCTTATCAACTTTGGGTTGAGTCGCCCTTCGGGTTCGATGCTTGTTTGTTTAACAAATGTTTGAAAGCGAGGTCAGATGTTCTTCTCAACTAAGGGTTCAGACGGCCTTCGGGTTTGATGCCTAATTGTTTAATAGATGCCTGACGGCGAGGTCATATGTTCTTCTCAACTTCGGATTGAGTCGGCCTTCTGGTTTCACACCTTTTTGTTTAACAGATGCCTGACAGCGAGGTCAGATGTTCCGCTCAACTTCGTGTTGAGCCTGCCTTTGGGTTCGATGCATGTTTGTTTAACAGATGCCTGGCAGCATGGTCAAATGTTCTTCTCAACTGCGGGTTGAGCCAGCCTTAGGGTTTGATTCCTGCTTGTTTAACTAATGCAGGGAAGCGAGGTCGGATGTTCTTCTCAACTTCGGGTTGAGCCGCCCTTCGGGTTCGATGCCTGTTTGTTTAACAGATGCCTGACAGTAAGGTCAGATGTTCTTCTCAACTTCAAGTTGAGCCGGCCTTCGGGTTCGATGCCTGTTTGTTTAACATATGTGTGACGGCTAGGTCAGATGTTCTTCTAAATTAAGGATTGAGACGACCTTCGGGTTTGATGTCTGTGTGTTTAACAGATGCCTAACGGCGAGGTCAAATGTTCTTCTCAACTTCGGGTTGAGCCGGCCTTCGGATTCGATGCATGTTTGTTTAACAGATGCATGGCGGAGAGGTCTAATGTTCTTATCAACTTCGGGTTGAGCCGCCCTTCTGGTTCGATGCCTATTTTTTTAAGAGATGCCTAACGGTGAGGTCAGATGTTCTTCTCAACTTCGTGTTGAGTCGGCCTTCGGATTTGATGGTTGTTTGTTTAACAAATGCTTGACAGTGAAGTCAAATGTTCCTCTCAACTTCATGTTGCGCCGACCTTCAGGTTCGATGCCTGTTTCTTTAACAGATGCCTGACGGCGAAGTCAGATGTTCCTCTCAACTTCGTGTTGAGTCGGCCTTCGGGTTCGATGCCTGTTTGTTTGACAGATGCCTAACGGCGAGGTCAGATGTTCTTATCAACTTCGGGTTGAGCCGGCCTTCGGGTTCGATGCCTGTTTGTTTAACAGATGCCTGACGGCGAAGTCAGATGTTGTTATCAACTTCGGGTTGAGCCGCCCTTCGGGTTCGATGCCTGTTTGTTTAAGAGATGCCTGACGGCGAGGTCATATGTTCTTATCAACTTCAAATTGAGTCGGCCTTCGAGTTCGATGCCTGTTTGTTTAATAGATTCCTAACGGTGAAGTCAGATGTTCTTATCAACTTCGGGTTGAGTCGCCCTTCGGGTTTGATGCTTGTTTGTTTAACAGATGTTTGAAAGCGAGGTCAGATGTTCTTTTCAACTAAGGGTTCAGACGGCCTTCGGGTTTGATGCCTAATTGTTTAATAGATGCCTGGCGGCGAGGTCAGATGTTTTTCTCAACTTCGGATGGAGCTGGCCTTCTGGTTTCACACCTTTTTGTTTAACAGATGCCTGACGGCGAGGTCATATTTTCCTCTCAACTTCGTGTTGAGCCTGTCTTTGGGTTCGATGCCTGTTTGTTTAACAGATGCCTGGCAGCTAGGTCAGATGTTCTTCTCAACTGCGGGTTGAGCCGGCCTTCGGGTTTGATTCCTGCTTGTTTAATTAATGCATGGAAGCGAGGTCGGATGTTCTTCTAAACTTCGGGTTGAGCCGCCCTTCGGGTTCGATTCCTGTTTGTTTGACAGATGCCTGACGGTGAGGTCAGATGTTCTTCTCAACTTCAAGTTGAGTCGGCCTTTGGGTTCGATGCCTGTTTGTTTAACAGATGTTTGACGGCGAGGCAAGATGTTCTTCTCAATTAAGGATTGAGACGGCCTTCGGGTTCGACGCCTGTTTGTTTAACAGATGCCTAACGGCGAGGTAAAATGTTCTTATCAACTTTGGGTTGAGCCGGCCTTCGAGTTCGATGCCTGTTTATTTAACAGATGCCTAACGGCGAATTCAGATGTTCTTATCAACTTCGGGTTGAGTCGCACTTCGGGTTCGATGCTTGTTTGTTTAACAGATGTTTGACAGCGAGGTTAGATGTTCTTCTCAACTAAGGGTTCAGACGTCCTTCGGGTTTGATGCCTAATTGTTTAGTAGATGCCTGACGGTGAAGTCAGATGTTCTTCTCAACTTCGGATTGAGCCGGCCTTCTGGTTTCACACCTTTTTGTTTAATAGATGCCTGACAGCGAGGTCAGATGTTCCTCTCAACTGCGGGTTGAGCCGGCCTTCGGATTCGATGCCTGTTTGTTTAACAGATGCCTACCGGTGAGGTCAGATGTTCTTCTCAACTTCGGGTTGAACCGGCCTTTGGATTTGATGCCTGTTTGTTTAACAAATTCTTGACAGTGAAGTAAAGTGTTCCTCTCAACTTCCTATTGAGCCGACCTTCAGGTTCGATGCCTGTTTGTTTAACAGATTCCTGACGGCGAGGTCAGATTTTCCTCTCAACATCGTGTTATACCGGACTTCGGGTTCGATGCCTGTTTGTTTAACAGATGCCTGACAGTGAGGTCAGATGTTCTTATCAACTTCGGGTTGAGCCGGCCTTCGGGTTAGATGCCTGTTTGTTTAAC
This sequence comes from Lathyrus sativus, assembly GCA_963859935.3. Lineage (NCBI taxonomy): Eukaryota > Viridiplantae > Streptophyta > Magnoliopsida > Fabales > Fabaceae > Lathyrus > Lathyrus sativus. Next base: position 76,047 of record CAWUDS030000958.1, on the reverse strand, counting down.
AGATACCTGACGGCGAAGTCAGATGTTCTTCTCAACTTCGGGTTGAGCCACCCTTCAGGTTCGATGCCTTTTTGTTTAACAGATGCCTGACAGTGAGGTCAGATGTTCTTCTCAACTTCAAGTTGAGCTGGCCTTCGGGTTCGATGCTTGTTTGTTTAACAGATGTTTGACGGCAAGGTCAGATGTTCTTCTCAATTAAGGATTGAGGCGGCCTTCGGGTTTGTTGCCTGTTTATTTAACAGATGCCTAACGGCGAGGTCAGATGTTCGTATCAACTTCGGGTTGAGCCACCCTTCGGGTACGATGCCGGTTTGTTTAACAAATGCCTGACGGCGAGGTAAGATGTTCTTCTCAACTTCGGGTTGAGCCGGCCTTCGGATTTGATGCTTGTTTGTTTACTAAATGCTTGACAGTGAAGTCAAATGTTCCTCTCAAATTCATGTTGAGCCGACCTTCAGGTTCGATGCCTGTTTGTTTCACAGATGCCTGACGGCGAGGTCAGATTTTCCTCTCGACATCGTGTTGAGCCGGCCTTCGGGTTCGATGCCTGTTTGTTTAACAAATGCCTGACGGCGAGGTCAGATGTTCTTATCACCTTCGGGTTGAGCCGGCTTTTGAGTTCGATGCCTGTTTGTTTAACAGATGCCTGACGGCAGGTCAGATATTCTTATCAACTTCGGGTTGAGCCGCCCTTCGGGTTCGATGCTTGTTTGTTGAAGAGATGCCTGACAGTGAGGTCATATGTTCTTATCAACTTCGGTTTGAGCCGGCCTTCGGGTTCGATGCCTGTTTGTTTAACAGATTCCTGACGGCGAAGTCAGATGTTCTTATCAACTTCGGATTGAGTCGCCCTTCGGGTTCGATGCTTGTTTGTTTAACAGATGTTTGACAGCGAGGTCAGATGTTCTTCTCAACTAAGGGTTCAGACGGCCTTCAGGTTTGATTCCAAATTGCTTAACAGATGCCTGACAGCGAGGTCAGATGTTCTTCTCAACTTCGAATTGAGCCGACCTTCTGGTTTCACACCTTTTTGTTTAACAAATGCCTGACGGCGAGGTCAGATGTTCCTCTCAACTGCGGGTTGAGCCGGCCTTCGGGTTTGATTCCTGCTTGTTTAACTAATGTCTGAAAGCGAGGTCGGATGTTCTTCTCAACTTTGCGTTGAGCCACCCTTCGGGTTCGATGCCTGTTTGTTTAACAGATGCCTGACGGTGAGGTCAGATGTTCTTCTCAACTTCAAGTTGAGCCGGCCTTCGGGTTCGATACCTGTTTGTTTAATAGATGTTTGACGGCGAGGTCAGATATTCTTCTCAATTAAGGATTGAGACGGCCTTTGGGTTCGATGCCTGTTTGTTTAACACATGCCTAACGACGAGGTAAAATGTTCTTATCAACTTCGGGTTGAGCCGGCCTTCGGGTTCGATGCTTGTTATAACAGATGCCTGACGACGAAGTCAGATGTTCTTATCAACTTTGGGTTGAACCGCCCTTCGGGTTCAATGCCGGTTTGTTTAACAGATGCCTGACGGCAAGGTCAGATGTTCTTCTCAACTTCGGGTTGAGCCGGCCTTCGGGTTCGATGCTTGTTATAACAGATGCATGACGGTGAAGTCAGATGTTCTTATCAACTTCGGGTTGAGCCGCCCTTCGGGTTCGATGTCGGTTTGTTTAACAGATGCCTGATGGAGAGGTCAGATGTTCTTCTAAACTTCGGGTTGAGCCGGCCTTCGGGTTCGATGCCTATTTTTTTAAAAGCTTCCTGACAGGGAAGTCAGATGTTCTTATCAACTTTGGGTTGAGCCGCCCTTCGGGTTTGATGCTTGTTTGTTTAAGAGATGCCTGACAACGAGGTCATATGTTCTTATTAACTTCGGGTTGATCCGCCCTTCGGGTTCGATGCCTGTTTGTTTAACAGATGCCTGACGGTGACGTCAGATGTTCCTCTCAACTTCAAGTTGAGCCGGCCTTCGGGTTCGATGCATGTTTGTTTAACAGATGTTTGACGGCGAGGTCAGATGTTCTTCTCAATTAAGGATTGAGAGGGCCTTCGGGTTCGATGCCTATTTGTTTAACAGATGTCGAACGGCGAGGTCAAATGTTCTTCTCAACTTTGGGTTGATCCGGCCTTCGGGTTCGATGCTTGTTTGTTTAACAGATGCCTGGTGGAGATGTCTAATGTTCTTATCAACTTCGGGTTGAGCCGACCTTCAGGTTCGACACATGTGTGTTTAACAGATGCCTGACGGCGAGGTCAGATGTTCCTCTAAACTTCATGTTGAGCCGGCCTTCGGATTTGATGCCTGTTTGTTTAACAGATGTTTGACGGTGAGGTCAAATGTTCTTCTCAATTAAGGATTGAGACGGCCTTCGGGTTCGATGCCTGTTTGTTTAACAGATGCCTGACGGCGAGGTCAAATGTTCTTCTCAACTTCGTGTTGAACCGGCCTTCGGGTTCGATGCCTGTTTGTTTAACAGATGCCTGGCGGAGAGGTCTAATGTTCTTATCAACTTCGGGTTGAGCCGCCCTTCAGGTTTGATTCCTGTTTATTTAATAGATGCCTGACGATGAGGTCAGATGTTCTTCTCAACTTCGGGTTGAGCCGGCCTTCGGGTTCGATACCTGTTTGTTTAACAGATGCCTGACGGTGAGGTCAGATGTTCTTATCAACTTCGGGTTGAGACGGCCTTTCGGGTTCGATGCCTGTTTATTTAACAGATGCCTGACGGCGAAGTCAGATGTTCTTATCAACTTTGGGTTGAGCCGCCCTTCGGGTTCGATGCCTGTTTGTTTAACAGATGCTTGACGATGAGGTCAGATGTTCTTCTCAACTTCGGGTTGAGCCAGCCTTCGGATTTGATGCCTGTTTGTTCAACAAATGCTTGATAGTGAAGTCAAATGTTCCTCTCAACTTCACGTTGAGCCGACCTTCGGGTTCGATGCCTGTTTGTTTAACACATGCCTGACGGCGAGGTCAGATGTTCTTCTCAACTTCGGGTTGAGCCGGCCTTCGGATTTGATGCGTGTTTGTTTAATAGATGCTTGACAGTGAAGTCAAATTATCCTTTCAACTTCATGTTGAGCCAACTTTTAGGTTCGATGTCTGCTTGTTTAACAGATGCTTGACGGCGAGGTGAGATGTTCTTCTCAATTTTGGGTTGAGCCGGCATTCGAGTTCCACGCCTTTTTGTTTAACAGATGCCTGATAGCGAGGTCAGATGTTCTTCTCAACTTCGGGTTGAGTCGGCCTTTGGTTTCAATGCCTGTTTGTTTAACATATGTCTAACGGCTAGGTCAGATGTTCTTCTCAACTTTGGGTTGAGTCGGCCTTCGGGTTCGATTCCTGTTTGTTTAACTAATGCCTGGGAGCGAGGTCGGATGTTCTTCTCAACTTCGGGTTGAGTCAGCCTTCGGGTTTGATGCTTGTTTGTTTAACTAATGCCTGACGGCGAGGTCAGATGTTCCTCTCAACTTCAAATTGAGCCGGCCTTCGGGTTCGATGCCTGTTTGTTTAACAGATGTTTGACGGCGAGGTCAGATGTTCTTCTCAATCAAGGATGGAGAGGGCCTTCGGGTTCGATGCCTATTTGTTTACCAGATGCCGAACGGTGAGGTCAAATGTTCTTCTCAACTTCGGGTTGAGCCGGCCTTCGGGTTCGATGCCTGTTTGCTTAACAGATGCTTGGTGGAGAGGTCTAATGTTCTTATCAACTTCGGGTTGAGCCGACCTTCAGGTTCGATGCATGTTTGTTTAATAGATGAATGACGGCGAGGTCAGATGTTCCTCTCAACTTCGTGTTGAGCCGGCCTTCGGATTTGATGCCTGTTTGTTTAACAGATGTTTGACGGTGAGGTCAGATGTTCTTCTCAATTAAGGATTGAGATGGCCTTCGGGTTCGATGCCTGTTTGTTTAACAGATGCCTGACGGCGAGGTCAAATGTTCTTCTCAACTTCGTGTTGAGCCGGCCTTCGGGTTCGATGCCTGTTTGTTTAACAGATTCCTGGCGGAGAGGTCTAATGTTCTTATCAACTTCGGGTTGAGCCGCCCTTCAAGTTTGATGCCTGTTTATTTAACAGATGCCTGACGATGAGGTCAGATGTTCTTCTCAACTTCGGGTTGAGCCGGCCTTCGGGTTCGATGCCTGTTTGTTTAACAGATGCCTGACGGCGAGGTCAGATGTTCTTATCAACTTTGGGTTGAGCCGGCCTTCGGGTTTGATGCCCGTTTGTTTAACAGATGCCTGGCGGCGAAGTCAGATGTTCTTATCAACTTCGGGTTGAGCCGCCCTTCGGGTTCGATGCCTGTTTGTTTAATAGATGCCTGACGGTGAGGTCAGATGTTCTTCTCAACTTCGGGTTGAGCCGGCCTTCAGATTTGATGCCTGTTTGTTTAACAGATGCTTGATAGTGAAGCCAAATGTTCCTCTCAACTTCACATTGAGCCGACCTTCGGGTTCGATGCCTGTTTGTTTAACACATGCCTGACAGCGAGGTCAGATGTTCCTCTCAACTTCGTGTTGAGCCGACCTTCGGGTTCGATGCCTGTTTGTTTAATAGTTACTTGACGGCGAGGTCAGATGTTCTTCTCAACTTTGTGTTGTACCGGCCTTCGGGTTCGATGCATGTTTATTTAACTAATGCCTGATGGGGAGTTCAGATGTTCCTCTTAACTTCGTGTTGAGCCGGCCTTCGGGTTCGATGCCTGTTTGTTTAAGATATGCCTGACGGCGAGTTCAGATGTTCTTATCAACTTCGGGTTGAGCCGCCCTTCAGGTTCGATGCATGTTTGTTTAACAGATGCCTGACGTTGAAGTCAGAAGTTCTTTTCAACTTCAGGTTGAGTCGGCCTTCAGATTTGATGCCTGTTTGTTTAACAGATGATTAACAGTCAAATTAGATGTTCCTCTCAACTTCGGGTTGAGCCGGCCTTCGGATTTGATGCCTGTTTGTTTAACAGATGCCTGACGTCGATGTAAGATGTTCCTCTCAACTTCGTGTTGAGCCGGCCTTCGTGTTCGATGCCTGTTTGTTTAACAGATGCCTGACGGGGAGGTCATACCTTCTTCTCAACTTCGAGTTGAGCCGGCCTTCGGGTTCCACACCTTTTTGTTTAACAGATGCGTGACGACGAGGTCAGATATTCTTCTCAACTTCGGGTTGAGCCGGCCTTTGGGTTCGATGCCTGTTTGTTTAACAAATGTCTGGCGGCTAGGTCAGATGTTCTTCTCAATTTCAGGTTGAGCCGACCTTCGGGTGCGATTCCTGTTTGTTTAACTAATGCCTGACATTAAGTTCGGATGTTCTTCTCAACTTCGGGTTGAGTTGACCATCAAATTCGATGCCTGTTTGGTTAACATATGCCTGACATCGAGGTCACTTGTTCTTCTCAACTTCGTTGTGCCGACCTTTGGGTTCCATGCCTGTTTTTTTAACTAATGCCTGTTTGTTTAACTAATGCCTGGCAGCAAGTTCAGATGTTCTTCTCAACTTCGGGTTGAATTGACCATCAAATTCGATGCCTGTTTGTTTAACATATGCCTGATAGCGAGGTCACTTGTTCTTCTCAACTTCGTGTTGTGCCGGCCTTCGGGTTCGATGCCTGTTTTTTTAACTAATGCCTGATGGGGAGGTCAGATGTTCCTATTAACTTCCAGTTGAGCTGGCCTTCGGGTTCGATGCCTGTTTGTTTAATAGATGTTTGACGGTGAGGTCAGATGTCCTTCTCAATTAAGGATTGAGACGGCCTTTTGTTTCGATGCCTGCTTGTTTAACAGATGCCTGACGGCGAGGTCAAATGTTCTTCTCAACTTCGTGTTGAGTCGGCCTTCGGGTTCGATGCCTGTTTGTTTAAGTGATGCCTGGCGGAGAGGTCTAATGTTCTTATCAACTTCGGGTTGAGCCGCCCTTCGGGTTCGATGCCTGTTTGTTTAACAGATGCCTGATGGTGAGGTCAAATGTTCTTCTCAACTTCGGGTTGAGCCGCCCTTCAGGTTTGTTGCCTGTTTGTTTAACAGATGCCTGACGGCGAGGTCAGATGTTCTTATCAACTTCGGGTTGAGCCGCCCTTCGGGTTCGATGCCTGTTTGTTTAACAGATGCCTGACGGCGAAGTCAGATGTTCTTATCAACTTCGGGTTGAGCCGCCCTTCGGGTTCGATGCCTGTTTGTTTAACAGATGCCTGACGGTGAGGTCAGATGTTCTTCTCAACTTCGGGTTGAGCCGACCTTCGGATTTGATGCCTGTTTGTTTAACAGCTGCTTGACAGTGAAGTCAAATGTTCCTCTCAACTTCACGTTGAGCCGACCTTCGGGTTCGATGCCTGTTTGTTTAACACATGCCTCACGGCAAGGTCAGATGTTCCTCTCAACTTCGTGTTGAGCCGCCCTTCAGGTTCGATGCCTGTTTGTTTAACTAATGTCTGATGAGGAGTTCAGATGTTCCTCTCAACTTCATGGTGAGCCGACCTTCGGGTTCGATACCTATTTGTTTAACATATGTTTGATGGCGAGGTCAGATGTTCTTCTCAACTAAGGGTTGAGACGGCCTTCGGGTTTGATGCCTGTTTGTTTAACAGATGCCTGACGGCAAGGTCTGTTGTTCTTCTCAACTTCGGGTTGAGCCAGCCTTCGGGTTCCACACCTTTTTGTTTAACAGATGCCTGACGGCAAGGTCAGATGTTCTTCTCGACTTCAGGTTGAGCCGGCCTTTGGGTTCGATGCCTGTTTGTTAACCAGATGCCTGGCGACTAGGTCAGATGTTCTTCTCAACTTCGGCTTGAGCCGGCCTTCGAGTTCGATTCCTGTTTGTTTAACTAATGCCTGGCAGCGAGGTCGGATGTTCTTCTCAACTTCGGGTTGAGACGGCCATCAAATTTGATGCCTGTTTGTTTAACATATTCCTTACAGCAACGTCAGATGTTCTTCTCAACTTCGTGTTGTTTCGGCCTTCGGGTTCGATGCCTGTTTGATTAACTAATGCATGGTGGGGAGGTCAGATGTTCCTCTCAACTTTAAGTTGAACCGGCCTTCGGGTTCGATGCCTGTTTATTTAACAGATGTTTGATGGCGAGGTCAGATGTTCTTCTCAATTTAGGATTGAGACGGCCTTCGGGTTTGATGCCTGTTTGTTTAACAGATGCCTGACGACGAGGTCAAATGTTCTTCTCAACTTCGGGTCGAGCCGTCCTTCGGGTTCGATGCCTGGCAGAGAGGTCAAATGTTTTTATCAACTTCGGCTTGATCCTCCCTTCGGGTTTGATGCCTGTTTGTTTAACAGATGCCTGACAGTGAGGTTAGATGTTCTTTTCAACATCGGGTTGAGCCGGCCTTCGGATTTGATGCCTGCTTGTTTAACAGATGCTTGACAGTGAAGTAAAATGTTCCTCTCAACTTCATATTGAGGCTACCTTCAGGTTCGATGCCTGACAGCGACGTCAGATGTTCCTCTCAACTTCGTGTTGAGCCGGCCTTCGGGTTCGATGCCTGTTTGTTTAAGAGATTCCTGACGGTGAGGTCTAATGTTCTTATAAACTCCGTGTTGAGCCGCCCTTCGGGTTCGATGCCTGTTTGTTTAACAGATGCCTGACGGTGAGGTCATATGTTCTTCTCAACTTCGGGTTGAGCCGACCTTCGGATTTGATGCCTGTTTGTTTAACAGATGTTTGATAGTGAAGTCAAATGTTCCTCTCAACTTCATGTTGAGCCGACCTTCAGGATCGACGCCTGTTTATTTAACAGATGCCTGACAGTGAGGTCAGATGTTCTTCTCAACTTTGTGTTATGCCGACTTTCGGGTTCGATGCTTGTTTGTTTAACTAATGCCTGATGGGGAGGTCAGATGTTCTTCTAAACTTCAAGTTGGCCGGCCTTCGGGTTTGATATCTGTTTTTTTAACAGATGTTTGATGGCGAGGTCAGATGTTCTTCTCAATTATGGATTGAGACGGCCTTCGGGTCCGATGCCTGTTTGTTTAACAGATGCCTGACAACTAGGTAAAATGTTCTTCCCAACTTCGGGTTGAGTCGGCCTTCCGGTTCGATGCCTGTTTGGTTAACAGATGCCTGGAAGAGAGGTCTAATGTTCTTATCAACTTTGGGTTGATCCGCCCTTCGGGTTCGATTCCTGTTTGTTTAACAGATGTTTGACGGTGAGGTCTGATGTTCTTCTCAACTTCGGGTTGAGTCAGCCTTCAGATTTGATGCCTGTTTGTTTAACAGATGCTTGATAGTGAAGTCAGATGTTCCTCTCAACTTCATGTTGAGCCGACCTTCAGGTTTGATGCCTGTTTGTTTAACAGATGCCTGACGGTGAGGTCAGATGTTCCTCTCAACTTCGTGTTGAACCGGCCTTCGGGTTCGATGCCTGTTTGTTTAATAGATGTTTGATGGCGATGTCAGATGTTCTTCTCAATTAAGGATTGAGTCGGCCTTCGGGTTCGATGCCTGTTTGTTTAACAGATGCCTGGCGGAGAGGTCAAATGTTCTGCTCAACTTCGGGTTGAGCCGCCCTTCGGGTTTGATGCCTGTTTGTTTAATAGATGCCTGACGGTGAGGTCAGATGTTCTTCTCAACTTCGGGTTTAACCGGCCTTCGGATATGATGCCTGTTTGTTTAACAGATGCTTGAAAGTGAAGTCAAATGTTCCTCTCAACTTCATGTTGAGCCGACCTTCGGGTTCAATGCCTCTTTGTTTAACAGATGCCTGACGGCGATGCCAAATGTTCCTCTCAACTTTGTGTTGAGCCAGCCTTCGGGTTCGATGCACGTTTGTTTAAGAGATGCCTGACGGCGAGATCAGATGTTCTTATCAACTTCGGGTTGAGCCGCCCTTCGATGCCTATTTTTTTAACACATGCCTGACGTTGAGGTATGTTCTTTTCAACTTCGGGTTGAGTCGGCCTTCGGATTTGATGCCTGTTTATTTAACAAATACCTGAAGTCGATGTCAGATGTTCCTCTCAACTTCAATTTGAGCCGACCTTCGGGTTCGATGCCTGTTTGTTTAACAGATGCCTGACGGGGAGGTCAGATGTTCTTATCAACTTCGGGTTGAGCCGCCCTTCGGGTTTGATGCCTTTTTGTTTAACAGATGCCTAACGGAGAGGTCAGATGTTCCTCTCTACTTCGTGTTGAGCCGGCCTTCGGGTTCGATGCCTGTTTGTTTAACATATGCCTGACAGTGAGGTCAGATGTTCTTATCAACTTCGGGTTGAGCCGGCCTTCGGGTTCGATGCCTGTTTGCTTAACAGATGCCTAATGGCAAAGTCAGATGTTCTAATCAACTTCGGGTTGAGCCGTAATTCGGGTTCGATCCTTGTTTGTTTAACAGATGCCTGACGGTGAGGTCTGATTTTCTTCTCAACTTCGTGTTGAACCGGCCTTCGAGTTCGATGCCTATTTGTTTAACAGATGCCTGATGACGAGGTCAGATGTTCTTATCAATTTCGGGTTGAGCCGGCCTTCGGGTTCGATGCCTGTTTGTTTAACAGATCCTGACGGCGAGGTCAGATGTTCCTCTCAACTTTGTATTGAGCCGGCCTTCGTGTTAGATGCCTGTTTGTTTAACAGATGCCTGACGGTGAATTCAGATGTCTTCTCAACTTCAAGTTGAGCCGACCTTCGGGTTCGATGCTTGTTTGTTTAACAGATGTTTGATGGCGATGTCAGATGTTCTTCTCAATTAAGGATTGAGTCGGCCTTCGGGTTCGATGCCTGTTTGTTTAACAGATGTCTAGCGGAGAGGTCTAATGTTCTTATCAATTTCGGGTTGAGCCGCCCTTCGGGTTCGATGCCTGTTTGTTTAACAGATGCCTGACGGTTAGGTCAGATGTTCCTCTCAACTTCGGGTTGAGCCGCCCTTCGGATTTGATGCCTGTTTGTTTAACAGATGCTTGACAGTGAAGTCAAATGTTCCTCTAAACTTCTTGTTAAGCCTACCTTCAGGTTCGATGCTTGTTTGTTTAACAGATGCCTGACGGAGAGGTGAGATGTTCCTCTCAACTTCATGTTGAGCCAGCCTTCGGATTCGATGCCTGTTTGTTTAACAGATGCCTGACAGTGAGGTCAGATGTTCTTATCAACTTCAGGTTGAGCCGGCCTTCGGGTTCGATGCCTGTTTGTTTAACAGATGGCTGACGATGAAGTCAAATGTTCTTATAAACTTCGGGTTGAGCGGCCCTTCGGGTTCGATGCCTGTTTGTTTAAGAGATGCCTGACGGAGAGGTCAGATGTTCCTCTCAACTTCGTGTTGAGTCGGCCTTCGGGTTCGATGCCTGTTGGTTTAAGAGATGCCTGACGGTGAGGTCAGATGTACTTATCAACTTCGGGTTGAGCCGCCCTTCGATGCCTGTTTTTTTAACAGATGCCTGACATTGAGGTATGTTCTTTTCAACTTCGGGTTGAGGCGGCCTTCGGATTTGATGCCTATTTGTTTAACAGATGCTTGACAGTGAAGTCAGATGTTCCTCTCAACTTCGGGTTAAGCCGACCTTCATATTTAATGCCTGTTTATTTAATAGATACCTGACGTCGATGTCAAATGTTCCTCACAACATCAAGTTGAGTCGGCCTTCGGGTTCGATGCCTGTTTGTTTACCAGATGCCTGACGGGGAGGTCAGATGTTCTTATCAACTTCGGGTTGAGCCGCCCTTCGGGTTCGATGCCTGTTTGTTTAACAGATGCCTGACGGAGAGGTCAGATGTTCCTCTCAACTTCGTGTTGAGCCGGCCTTCGGGTTCGATGCCTGTTTGTTTAACAGATGTCTGACAGTGAGGTCAGATGTTCTTATCAACTTCGGGTTGAGCCGGCCTTCGGGTTTGATGCCTGTTTATTTAACAGATGCCTGATGGCGAAGTCAGATGTTCTTATCAACTTCGGGTTGAGCCGCAATTTGGGTTCAATCCTTGTTTGTTTAACAGATGCCTGACGGTGAGGTCTGATTTTCTTATCAACTTCGTGTTGAACCGGCCTTCGAGTTCGATGCCTGTTTGTTTAACAGATGCCTGACGGCGAGGTCAGATGTTCTTATCAATTTCGGGTTGAGCCGGCCTTCAGGTTTGATACCTGTTTGTTTAACAGATGCCTGACGGCGAGGTCAGATGTTCCTCTCAACTTTGTATTGAGCCGGCCTTCGGGTTAGATGCCTGTTTGTTTAACAGATGCCTGACGGTGAGTTCAGATGTTCTTCTCAACTTCTAGTTGAGCCGACCTTCGGGTTCGATGCTTGTTTGTTTAACAGATGTTTGATGGCGATGTCAGATGTTCTTCTCAATTAAGGATTGAGTCGGCCTTCGGGTTCGATGCCTGTTTGTTTAACAGATGTCTGGCGGAGAGGTATAATGTTGTTATCAACTTCGGGTTGAGCCGCCCTTCGGGTTCGAAGCCTGTTTGTTTAACAGATGCATGACAGTGAGGTCAGATGTTCCTCTCAACTTTGGGTTGAGCCAGCCTTCGGATTTGATGCCTGTTTGTTTAACAGATGCTTGACAGTGAAGTCAAATGTTCCTTTAAACTTCATGTTGAGCCTACCTTCAGGTTCGATGCCTGTTTGTTTAACAGATTCCTGACAGAGAGGTCAGATATTCCTCTCAACTTCATGTTAAGCCGGCCTTCGGATTCGATGCCTGTTTGTTTAACAGACGCCTGACAGTGAGGTCAGATGTTCTTATCAACTACGGGTTGAGCCGGCCTTCGGGTTCGATGCCTGTTTGTTTAACAGATGCCTGATGGAGAAGTCAGATGTTCTTATCAACATCGGGTTGAGCCGCCCTTTGGGTTCGATGCTTGTTTGTTTAACAGATGCCTGACGGTGAGGTCTGATTTTCTACTTAACTTCGTTTTGAGCCGGCCTTCGAGTTCGATGCCTGTTTGTATAACAGATGCCTGACGGTGAGGTCAGATGTTATTATCAATTTCGGGTTGAGCCGGCCTTCGGGTTCGATGTCTGTTTGTTTAACAGATGCCTGACGGCGAGGTCAGATGTTCCTCTCAACTTCGTATTGAGCCGGCCTTCGGGTTAGATGCCTGTTTGTTTAACAGATGCCTGACGGTGAGTTCAGATGTTCTTCTCAATTTCAAGTTGAGCCGACCTTCGGGTTCGATGCCTGTTTGTTTAACAGATGTTTGATGGCGATGTCAGATGTTCTTCTCAATTAAGGATTGCGTCGGCCTTCGGGTTCGATGCCTGTTTGTTTAACAGATGCCTGGCGGAGAGGTCAAATGTTCTGCTCAACTTCGGGTTGAGCCGCCCTTCGGGTTTGATGCCTGTTTGTTTAATAGATGCCTGACGGTGAGGTCAGATGTTCTTATCAATTTCGGGTTGAGCCGGCCTTCAGGTTTGATACCTGTTTGTTTAACAGATGCCTGACGGCGAGGTCAGATGTTCCTCTCAACTTTGTATTGAGCCGGCCTTCGGGTTAGATGCCTGTTTGTTTAACAGATGCCTGACGGTGAGTTCAGATGTTCTTCTCAACTTCTAGTTGAGCCGACCTTCGGGTTCGATGCTTGTTTGTTTAACAGATGTTTGATGGCGATGTCAGATGTTCTTCTCAATTAAGGATTGAGTCGGCCTTCGGGTTCGATGCCTGTTTGTTTAACAGATGTCTGGCGGAGAGGTATAATGTTGTTATCAACTTCGGGTTGAGCCGCCCTTCGGGTTCGAAGCCTGTTTGTTTAACAGATGCATGACAGTGAGGTCAGATGTTCCTCTCAACTTTGGGTTGAGCCAGCCTTCGGATTTGATGCCTGTTTGTTTAACAGATGCTTGACAGTGAAGTCAAATGTTCCTTTAAACTTCATGTTGAGCCTACCTTCAGGTTCGATGCCTGTTTGTTTAACAGATTCCTGACAGAGAGGTCAGATATTCCTCTCAACTTCATGTTAAGCCGGCCTTCGGATTCGATGCCTGTTTGTTTAACAGACGCCTGACAGTGAGGTCAGATGTTCTTATCAACTACGGGTTGAGCCGGCCTTCGGGTTCGATGCCTGTTTGTTTAACAGATGCCTGATGGAGAAGTCAGATGTTCTTATCAACATCGGGTTGAGCCGCCCTTTGGGTTCGATGCTTGTTTGTTTAACAGATGCCTGACGGTGAGGTCTGATTTTCTACTTAACTTCGTTTTGAGCCGGCCTTCGAGTTCTATGCCTGTTTGTATAACAGATGCCTGACGGTGAGGTCAGATGTTATTATCAATTTCGGGTTGAGCCGGCCTTCGGGTTCGATGTCTGTTTGTTTAACAGATGCCTGACGGCGAGGTCAGATGTTCCTCTCAACTTCGTATTGAGCCGGCCTTCGGGTTAGATGCCTGTTTGTTTAACAGATGCCTGACGGTGAGTTCAGATGTTCTTCTCAATTTCAAGTTGAGCTGACCTTCGGGTTCGATGCCTGTTTGTTTAACAGATGTTTGATGGCGATGTCAGATGTTCTTCTCAATTAAGGATTGCGTCGGCCTTCGGGTTCGATGCCTGTTTGTTTAACAGATGCCTGGCGGAGAGGTCAAATGTTCTGCTCAACTTCGGGTTGAGCCGCCCTTCGGGTTTGATGCCTGTTTGTTTAATAGATGCCTGACGGTGAGGTCATATGTTCTTCTCAACTTCGGGTTTAACCGGCCTTCGGATATGATGCCTGTTTGTTTAACAGATGCTTGAAAGTGAAGTCAAATGTTCCTCTCAACTTCATGTTGAGCCGACCTTCAGGTTCAATGCCTCTTTGTTTAACAGATGCCTGACGGCGAGGCCAGATGTTCCTCTCAACTTCGTGTTGAGCCGGCCTTCGGGTTCGATGCCTGTTTGTTTAACAGATGCCTGACAGCGAGGTCAGATGTTCTTATCAACTTCGGGTTGAGCCGGCCTTCGGGTTCGATGCCTGTTTGTTTAACAGATGCCTGACGGTGAAGTCAGATGTTCTTATCAACTTCGGGTTGAGCCGCCCTTCGGGTTCGATGCCTGTTTGTTTTTTGAAATGTGTGACGGCGAGGTCAGATGTTCCTCTCAACTTCGTGTTGAGCCGGCCTTCAGGTTCGATGCCTGTTTATTTAAGAGATGCCTGACAGCGAGGGCATATGTTCTTATCAACTTCGGGTTGAGCCGCCCTTCGATGCCTGACGTTGAGGTATGTTCGTTTCAACTTCGGGTTGAGTCGGCCTTCGTATTTGATGCCTGTTCGTTTAACAGATGCTTGACAGTGAAGTCAGATGTTCCTCTCAACTTCGGGTTAAGCCGGCCTTCAGATTTAATGCCTGTTTATTTAACAGATACCTGACGTCGATGTCAGATGTTCCTCTCAACTTCGAGTGGAGCCGGCCTTCGGGTTCGATGCCTGTTTGTTTAACAAATGCCTGACGAGGAGGTTAGATGTTCTTATCAACTTCGGGTTGAGCCGCCCTTCGGGTTCGATGCCTGTTTGTTTAACAGATGCTTGACAGAGAGGTCAGATGTTCCTCTCGACTTCGTGTTGAGCCGGCCTTCGGGTTCGATGCTTGTTTGTTTAACAGATGCCTGACAGTGAGGTCAGATGTTCTTATCAACTTCGGGTTGAGCCGGCCTTCGGGTTCGATGCCTGTTTGTTTAACAGATGCCTGATGGCGAAGTCAGATGTTCTTATCAACTTCGGGTTGAGCCGCAATTCGGGTTCGATCCTTGTTTGTTTAACAGATGCCTGACCGTGACGTCTGATTTTCTTCTCAACTTAGTGTTGAACCGGCCTTCGAGTTTGATGCCTGTTTGTTTAACAGATGCCTGACGGCGAGGTCAGATGTTCTTATCAATTTCGGGTTGAGCCGACCTTCGGGTTCGATGCCTGTTTGTTTAACAGATGCCTGACGGCGAGGTCAGATGTTCCTCTCAACTTTGTATTGAGCCGGCCTTCGGGTTAGATGCCTGTTTGTTTAACAGATGCCTGACGGTGAGTTCAGATGTTCTTCTCAACTTCAAGTTGAGCCGACATTCGGGTATGATGCTTGTTTGTTTAACAGATGTTTGATGGCGATGTCAGATGTTCTTCTCAATTAAGGATTGAGTCGGCCTTCGGGTTCGATGCCTGTTTGTTTAACAGATGTCTGGCGGAGAGGTCTAATGTTCTTAGCAACTTCGGGTTGAGCCGCCCTTCGGGTTCGATGCCTGTTTGTTTAACAGATGCCTGACGGTGAGGTCAGATGTTCCTCTCAACTTCGGGTTGAGCCAGCCTTCGGATTTGATGCCTGTTTGTTTAACAGATGCTTGACAGTGAAGTCAAATGTTCCTCTAAACCTCATGTTGAGCCTACCTTCAGGTTCGATGCCTGTTTGTTTAACAGATGCCTGACGGAGAGGTCAGATGTTCCTCTCAACTTCATGTTGAGCCGGCCTTCAGATTCGATGTCTGTTTGTTTAACAGATGCCTGACAGTGAGGTCAGATGTTCTTATCAACTTCGGGTTGAGCCGGCCTTCGGGTTCGATGCCTGTTTGTTTAACATATGCCTGATGGAGAAGTCAGATGTTCTTATCAACTTTGGGTTGAGCCGCCCTTCGGGTTCGATACTTGTTTGTTTAACAGATGCCTGACGGTGAGGTCTGATTTTCTTCTCAACTTCGTGTTGAGCCGGCCTTCGAGTTCGATGCCTATTTGTTTAACAGATGCCCGACGGTGAGGTCAAATGTTCTTATCAATTTCGGGTTGAGCCGGCCTTCGGGTTCGATGCCTGTTTGTTTAACAGATGCCTGACGGCGAGGTCATATGTTCCTCTCAACTTCGTGTTGAGCCGGCCTTCGGTTTAGATGCCTGTTTGTTTAACAGATGCCTGACGGTGAGTTCAGATGTTCTTCTCAATTTCAAGTTGAGCCGACATTCGGGTTCGATGCCTGTTTGTTTAACAGATGTTTGATGGCGATGTCAGATGTTCTTCTCAATTAAGGATTGAGTCGGCCTTCGGGTTCGATGCCTGTTTGTTTAACAGATGCCTGGCGGAGAGGTCAATTGTTTTGCTTAACTTTGGGTTGAGCCGCCCTTCGGGTTTGATGCCTGTTTGTTTAACAGATGCCTGACAGTGAGGTCAGATGTTCTTCTCAACTTCGGGTTGAGCCGACCTTCAGATATGATGTCTGTTTGTTTAACAGATGCTTGAAAGTGAAGTCAAATGTTCCTCTCAACTTCATGTTGAGCCGACCATCAGGTTCAATGCCTGTTTGTTTAACAGATGCCTGACGGCGAGGTCAGATGTTCCTCTCAACTTCGTGTTGAGCCGGCCTTCGGGTTCGATGCCTGTTTGTTTAACAGATGCCTGACGGCGAGGTCAGATGTTCTTATCAACTTCGGGTTGAGCCGGCCTTCGGGTTCGATGGTTGTTTGTTTAACAGATGCCTGACGGCGAGGTCAGATGTTCCTCTCAACTTTGTATTGAGCCGGCCTTCGGGTTAGATGCCTGTTTGTTTAACAGATGCCTGACGGTGAGTTCAGATGTTCTTCTCAACTTCAAGTTGAGCCGACCTTCGGGTTCGATGCTTGTTTGTTTAACAGATATTTGATGGCGATGTCAGATTTTCTTCTCAATTAAGGATTGAGTCGGCCTTTGGGTTCGATGCCTGTTTGTTTAACAGATGTCTGGCGGAGAGGTCTAATGTTATTATCAACTTCGGGTTGAGACGCCCTTCGGGTTCGATGCCTGTTTGTTTAACAGATGCCTGATGATGAGGTCAGATGTTCCTCTCAACTTCGGGTTGAGCCGGCCTTCGGATTTGATGCCTGTTTGTTTAACAGATGCCTGACAGTGAGGTTAGATGTTCTTATCAACTTCGGGTTGAGCCGGCCTTCGGGTTCGATGCCTGTATGTTTAACAGATGCCTGATGGAGAAGTCAGATGTTCTTATCAACTTTGGGTTGAGCCACCCTTTGGGTTCGATGCTTGTTTGTTTAACAGATGCCTGACGGTGAGGTCTGATTTTCTTCTCAACTTCGTGTTGAGCCGGCCTTCGAGTTCGGTGCCTGTTTGTTTAACAGATGCCCGACGGTGAGGTCAGATGTTCTTATCAATTTCGGGTTGAGCCGGCCTATGGGTTCGATGCCTGTTTGTTTAACAGATGCCTGATGGCGAGGTCAGATGTTCCTCTCAACTTCGTGTTGAGCCGGCCTTCGGGTTAGATGCTTGTTTGTTTAACAGATGCCTGACGGTGAGTTCAGATGTTCTTCTCAATTTCAAGTTGAGCCGATCTTCGGGTTCGATGCCTATTTATTTAACAGATGTTTGATGGCGATGTCAGATGTTCTTCTCAATTAAGGATTGAGTCGGCCTTCGGGTTCGATGGCTGTTTGTTTAATAGATTCCTGGCGGAGAGGTCAAATTTTCTGCTCAACTTCGGGTTGAGCCGCCCTTCGGGTTTGATGCCTGTTTGTTTAACAGATGCCTGACAGTGAGGTCAGATGTTCTTCTTAACTTCGGATTGAGCGGACCTTCGGATATGATGCCTGTTTGTTTAACAGATGCTTGAAAGTGAAGACAAATGTTCCTCTCAACTTCATGTTGAGCCGACCTTCAGGTTCAATGCCTGTTTGTTTAACAGATGCCTGACGGCAAGGCCAAATGTTCCTCTCAACTTCGTGTTGAGCCGGCCTTCGGGTTCGATGCCTGTTTGTTTAACAGATGCCTGAAGGCGAGGTCAGATGTTCTTATCAACTTCAGGTTGAGCCGGCCTTCGGGTTCGATGCCTGTTTGTTTAACAGATGCCTGACGGTGAAGTCAGATGTTCTTATCAACTTCGGGTTGAACCGCCCTTCAGGTGCGATGCCTGTTTGTTTAAGAGATGCCTGACGGCGAGGTCAGATGTTCCTCTCAACTTCGTGTTGAGCCGGCCTTCGGGTTCGATGCCTATTTGTTTAAGAGATGCCTGACGGCGAGGTCAGATGTTCTTATCAACTTCGGGTTGAGCCGCCCTTCGATGCCTGTTTTTTTAACAGATGCCTGACGTTGAGGTATGTTCTTTTCAACTTCGGGTTGAGTCGGCCTTCGGATTTGATGTCTGTTTGTTTAACAGATGCTTGACAGTGAAGTCAGATGTTCCTCTCAACTTCGGGTTAAGTCGGCCTTCGGATTTAATGCCTGTTTATTTAACAGATACCTGACGTCGATGTCAGATGTTCCTCTCAACTTCAAGTTGAGCTGGCCTCCGGGTTCGATGCCTGTTTGTTTAACAGATGCCTGACAGTGAGGTCAGATGTTCTTATCAACTTCGGGTTGAGCCGGCCTTCGGGTTCGATGCCTGTTTGTTTAACAGATGCCTGATGGCGAAGTCAGATGTTCTTATCAACTTCGGGTTGAGCCGCAATTCGGGTTCGTTCCTTGTTTGTTTAACAGATGCCTGACGGTGAGGTCTGATTTTCTTCTCAACTTCGTGTTGAACCGGCCTTCGAGTTCGATGCCTGTTTGTTTAACAGATGCCTGACAATGAGGTCAGATGTTCTTATCAACTTCGGGTTGAGCCGGCCTTCGGGTTCGATGCCTGTTTGTTTAACAGATGTTTCATGGCGATGTCAGATGTTCTTCTCAATTAAGGATTGAGTCGGCCTTCGGGTTCGATGCCTGTTTGTTTAACAGATGCCTGGCGGAGAGGTCAAATGTTCTGCTCAACTTCGGGTTGAGCCACCCTTCGGGTTTGATGCCTGTTTGTTTAATAGATGCCTGACAGTGAGGTCAGATGTACTTCTCAACTTCGGGTTGAGCCGGTCTTCGGATATGATGCCTGTTTGTTTAACAAATGCTTGAAAATGAAGTCAAATGTTCCTCTCAACTTCATGTCGAGCCGATCTTCAGGTTCAATGCCTGTTTGTTTAACAGATGCCTGATGGCGAGGCCAGATGTTCCTCTCAACTTCGTGTTGAGCTGGCCTTCGGGTTCGATGCCTGTTTGTTTAACAGATGCCTGACGGCGAGGTCAGATGTTCTTATCAACTTCGGGTTGAGCCGGCCTTCGGGTTCGATGCTTGTTTGTTTAACAGTGTCCTGACAGTGAGGTCAGATGTTCCTCTCAATTTGTATTGAGCCGGCCTTCGGGTTAGATGCCTGTTTGTTTAACAGATGCCTGACGGTGAGTTCAGATGTTCTTCTCAACTTCAAGTTGAGCCGACCTTCGGGTTTGATGCTTGTTTGTTTAACAGATGTTTGATGGCGATGTCAGATGTTCTTCTCAATTAAGGATTGAGTCGGCCTTTGGGTTCGATGCCTGTTTGTTTAACAGATGTCTGGCGGAGAGGTCTAATGTTATTATCAACTTCGGGTTGAGACGCCCTTCGGGTTCGATGCCTGTTTGCTTAACAGATGCCTGATGATGAGGTCAGATGTTCCTCTCAACTTCGGGTTGAGCCGGCCTTCGGATTTGATGCCTGTTTGTTTAAGAGATGCTTGACAGTGAAGTCAAATGTTCCTCTAAACTTCATGTTGAGCCTACCTTCAGGTTCGATGCTTGTCTGTTTAACAGATGCCTGACCGAGAGGTCAGATGTTCCTCTCAACTTCATGTTGAGCCGGCCTTCGGATTCGATGCCTGTTTGTTTAAGAGATGCCTGACAGTGAGGTTAGATGTTCTTATCAACTTCGGGTTGAGCCGGCCTTCGGGTTCGATGCCTGTATGTTTAACAGATGCCTGATGGAGAAGTCAGATGTTCTTATCAACTTTGGGTTGAGCCACCCTTTGGGTTCGATGCTTGTTTGTTTAACAGATGCCTGACGGTGAGGTCTGATTTTCTTCTCAACTTCGTGTTGAGCCGGCCTTCGAGTTCGGTGCCTGTTTGTTTAACAGATGCCCGACGGTGAGGTCAGATGTTCTTATCAATTTCGGGTTGAGCCGGCCTTTGTGTTCGATGCCTGTTTGTTTAACAGATGCCTGATGGCGAGGTCAGATGTTCCTCTCAACTTCGTGTTGAGCCGGCCTTCGGGTTAGATGCCTGTTTGTTTAACAGATGCCTGACGGTGAGTTCAGATGTTCTTCTCAATTTCAAGTTGAGTCGATCTTCGGGTTCGATGCCTGTTTGTTTAACAGATGTTTGATGGCGATGTCAGATGTTCTTCTCAATTAAGGATTGAGTCGGCCTTCGGGTTCGATGGCTGTTTGTTTAACAGATTCCTGGCGGAGAGGTCAAATTTTCTGCTCAACTTCGGGTTGAGCCGCCCTTCGGGTTTGATGCCTGTTTGTTTAACAGATGCCTGATGGTGAGGTCAGATGTTCTTCTTAACTTCGGGTTGAGCGGACCTTCGTATATGATGCCTGTTTGTTTAACAGATGCTTGAAAGTGAAGACAAATGTTCCTCTCAACTTCATGTTGAGCCGACCTTCAGGTTCAATGCCTGTTTGTTTAACAGATGCCTGACGGCAAGGCCAGATGTTCCTCTCAACTTCGTGTTGAGCCGGCCTTCGGGTTCGATGCCTGTTTGTTTAACAGATGCCTGAAGGCGAGGTCAGATGTTCTTATCAACTTCAGGTTGAGCCGGCCTTCGGGTTCGATGCCTGTTTGTTTAACAGATGCCTGACGGTGAAGTCAGATGTTCTTATCAACTTCGGGTTGAACCGCCCTTCAGGTGCGATGCCTGTTTGTTTAAGAGATGCCTGACGGCGAGGTCAGATGTTCCTCTCAACTTCGTGTTGAGCCGGCCTTCGGGTTCGATGCCTATTTGTTTAAGAGATGCCTGACGGCGAGGTCAGATGTTCTTATCAACTTCGGGTTGAGCCGCCCTTCGATGCCTGTTTTTTTAACAGATGCCTGACGTTGAGGTATGTTCTTTTCAACTTCGGGTTGAGTCGGCCTTCGGATTTGATGTCTGTTTGTTTAACAGATGCTTGACAGTGAAGTCAGATGTTCCTCTCAACTTCGGGTTAAGTCGGCCTTCGGATTTAATGCCTGTTTATTTAACAGATACCTGACGTCGATGTCAGATGTTCCTCTCAACTTCGAGTTGAGCCGGCCTTCGGGTTCGATGCCTGTTTGTTTAACAGATGCCTGACAGTGAGGTCAGATGTTCTTATCAACTTCGGGTTGACCGGCCTTCGGGTTCGATGCCTGTTTGTTTAACAGATGCCTGTTGGCGAAGTCAGATGTTCTTATCAACTTCGGGTTGAGCCGCAATTCGGGTTCGATCCTTGTTTGTTTAACAGATGCCTGACGGTGAGGTCTGATTTTCTTCTCAACTTCGTGTTGAACCGGCCTTCGAGTTCGATGCCTGTTTGTTTAACAGATGCCTGACAGTGAGGTCAGATGTTCTTATCAATTTCGGGTTGAGCCGGCCTTCGGGTTTGATGCCTGTTTGTTTAACAGATGCCTGACGGCGAGGTCAGATGTTCCTCTCAACTTTGTATTGAGCCGGCCTTCGGGTTAGATGCATGTTTGTTTAACAGATGCCTGACGACGAGGTCAGATGTTCTTATCAACTTCGGGTTGAGCCGACCTTCGGGTTCGATGCCTATTTGTTTAACAGATGCCTGACGGTGAAGTCAGATGTTATTATCAACTTCGGGTTGAACCGCCCTTCGGGTTCGATGCCTATTTGTTTAAGAGATGCCTAGCGACGAGGTCAGATGTTCCTCTCAACTTCGTGTTGAGCCGGCCTTCGGGTTCGATGCCTATTTGTTTAAGAGATGCCTGACGGCGAGGTCAGATGTTCTTATCAACTTCGGGTTGAGCCGCCCTTCGATGCCTGTTTTTTTAATAGATGCCTGACGTTGAGGTATGTTCTTTTCAAATTCGGGTTGAGTCGGCCTTCGGATTTGATGCCTGTTTGTTTAAAAGATGCTTGACAGTGAAGTCAGATGTTCCTCTCAACTTCAGGTTAAGTTGGCCTTTGGATTTAATGCCTGTTTATTTAACAGATACCTGACGTCGATGTCAGATGTTCCTCTCAACTTCAAGTTGAGTCGGCCTTCGGGTTCGATGCCTGTTTGTTTAACAGATGCCTGACGGGGAGGTCAGATGTTCTTATCAACTTCAGGTTGAGCCACCCTTCGGGTTCGATGCCTGTTTGTTTAACAGATCCCTGACGGAGAGGTCAGATGTTGCTCTCAACTTCGTGTTGAACCAACCTTCGGGTTCGATGCCTGTTTGTTTAACAGATGCCTGACAGTGAGGTCAGATGTTCTTATCAACTTCGGGTTGAGCCGGCCATCGGGTTCGATGCCTGTTTGTTAAACAGATGCCTGATGGCGAAGTCAGATGTTCTTATCAACTTCGGGTTGAGCTGCAATTCGGGTTCGATCCTTGTTTGTTTAACAGATGCCTGACAGTGAGGTCTGATTTTCTTCTCAACTTCGTGTTGAACCGGCCTTCGAATTCGATGCCTGTTTGTTTAACAGATGCCTGACAGTGAGGTCAGATGTTCTTATCAATTTCAGGTTGAGCCAGCCTTCGGGTTCGATGCCTGTTTGTTTAACAGATGCCTGACGGCGAGGTCAGATGTTCCTCACAACTTTGTATTGAGCCGGCCTTCGCGTTAGATGCCTGTTTCTTTAACAGATGCCTGACGGTGAGTTCAGATGTTCTTCTCAACTTCAAGTTGAGCCGACCTTCGGGTTCGATGCTTGTTTGTTTAACAGATGTTTGATGACGATGTCAGATGTTCTTCTCAATTAAGGATTGAGTCGACCTTCGGGTTCGATGCCTGTTTGTTTAACAGATGTCTCGCGGAGAGGTCTAATGTTCTTATCAACTTCGGGTTGAGCCGCCCTTCGGGTTCGATGCCTGTTTGTTTAACAGACGCCTGACGGTGAGGTCAGATGTTCCTCTCAACTTCGGGTTGAGCCGACCTTCGGATTTGATGCCTGTTTGTTTAACAGATGCTTGAAAGTGAAGACAAATGTTCCTCTCAACTTCATGTTGAGCCGACCTTCAGGTTCAATGCCTGTTTGTTTAACAGATGCCTGACGGCAAGGCCAGATGTTCCTCTCAACTTCGTGTTGAGCCGGCCTTCGGGTTCGATGCCTGTTTGTTTAACAGATGCCTGAAGGCGAGGTCAGATGTTCTTATCAACTTCAGGTTGAGCCGGCCTTCGGGTTCGATGCCTGTTTGTTTAACAGATGCCTGACGGTGAAGTCAGATGTTCTTATCAACTTCGAGTTGAACCGCCCTTCAGGTGCGATGCTTGTTTGTTTAAGAGATGCCTGACGGCGAGGTCAGATGTTCCTCTCAACTTCGTGTTGAGCCGGCCTTCGGGTTCGATGCCTATTTGTTTAAGAGATGCCTGACGGCGAGGTCAGATGTTCTTATCAACTTCGGGTTGAGCCGCCCTTCGATGCCTGTTTTTTTAACAGATGCCTGACGTTGAGGTATGTTCTTTTCAACTTCGGGTTGAGTCGGCCTTCGGATTTGATGTCTGTTTGTTTAACAGATGCTTGACAGTGAAGTCAGATGTTCCTCTCAACTTCGGGTTAAGTCGGCCTTCGGATTTAATGCCTGTTTATTTAACAGATACCTGACGTCGATGTCAGATGTTCCTCTCAACTTCGAGTTGAGCCGGCCTTCGTGTTCGATGTCTGTTTGTTTAACAGATGCCTGTTGGCGAAGTCAGATGTTCTTATCAACTTCGGGTTGAGCCGCAATTCGGGTTCGATCCTTGTTTGTTTAACAGATGCCTGACGGTGAGGTCTGATTTTCTTTTCAACTTCGTGTTAAACCGGCCTTCGAGTTCGATGCCTGTTTGTTTAACAGATGCCTGACAGTGAGGTCAGATGTTCTTATCAATTTCGGGTTGAGCCGGCCTTCGGGTTTGATGCCTGTTTGTTTAACAGATGCCTGACGGCGAGGTCAGATGTTCCTCTCAACTTTGTATTGAGCCGGCCTTCGGGTTAGATGCATGTTTGTTTAACAGATGCCTGACGGCGAGGTCAGATGTTCTTATCAACTTCGGGTTGAGCCGACCATCGGGTTCGATGCCTATTTGTTTAACAGATGCCTGACGGTGAAGTCAGATGTTATTATCAACTTCGGGTTGAACCGCCCTTCGGGTTCGATGCCTGTTTGTTTAAGAGATGCCTGGCGACGAGGTCAGATGTTCCTCTCAACTTCGTGTTGAGCCGGCCTTCGGGTTCGATGCCTGTTTGTTTAAGAGATGCCTGACGGCGAGGTCAGATGTTCTTATCAACTTCGGGTTGAGCCGCCCTTCGATGCCTGTTTTTTTAATAGATGCCTGACGTTGAGGTATGTTCTTTTCAAATTCGGGTTGAGTCGGCCTTCGGATTTGATGCCTGTTTGTTTAACAGATGCTTGACAGTGAAGTCAGATGTTCCTCTCAACTTCAGGTTAAGTTGGCCTTTGGATTTAATGCCTGTTTATTTAACAGATACCTGACGTCGATGTCAGATGTTCCTCTCAACTTCAAGTTGAGTCGGCCTTCGGGTTCGATGCCTGTTTGTTTAACAGATGCCTGACGGGGAGGTCAGATGTTCTTATCAACTTCAGGTTGAGCCACCCTTCGGGTTCGATGCCTGTTTGTTTAACAGATGCCTGACGGAGAGGTCAGATGTTCCTCTCAACTTCGTGTTGAACCAACCTTCGGGTTCGATGCCTGTTTGTTTAACAGATGCCTGACAGTGAGGTCAGATGTTCTTATCAACTTCGGGTTGAGCCGGCCATCGGGTTCGATGCCTGTTTGTTAAACAGATGCCTGATGGCGAAGTCAGATGTTCTTATCAACTTCGGGTTGAGCTGCAATTCGGGTTCGATCCTTGTTTGTTTAACAGATGCCTGACAGTGAGGTCTGATTTTCTTCTCAACTTCGTGTTGAACCGGCCTTCGAATTCGATGCCTGTTTGTTTAACAGATGCCTGACAGCAAGGTCAGATGTTCTTATCAATTTCAGGTTGAGCCAGCCTTCGGGTTCGATGCCTGTTTGTTTAACAGATGCCTGACGGCGAGGTCAGATGTTCCTCACAACTTTGTATTGAGCCGGCCTTCGGGTTAGATGCCTGTTTCTTTAACAGATGCCTGACGGTGAGTTCAGATGTTCTTCTCAACTTCAAGTTGAGCCGACCTTCGGGTTCGATGCTTGTTTGTTTAACAGATGTTTGATGACGATGTCAGATGTTCTTCTCAATTAAGGATTGAGTCGACCTTCGGGTTCGATGCCTGTTTGTTTAACAGATGTCTCGCGGAGAGGTCTAATGTTCTTATCAACTTCGGGTTGAGCCGCCCTTCGGGTTCGATGCCTGTTTGTTTAACAGACGCCTGACGGTGAGGTCAGACGTTCTTCTCAACTTCGGGTTGAGCCGACCTTCGGATTTGATGCCTGTTTGTTTAACAGATGCTTGACAGTGAAGTCAAATGTTCCCCTAAACTTCATGTCTAGTCGACCTTCAAGTTCAATGCCTGTTTGTTTAAGAGATGCCTGACGGCGAGGTCAGATGTTTCTCTCAACTTCGTTTTGAGCGGGCCTTCGGTTCGATGCCTGTTTGTTTAACAGATGCCTGACGGCGAGCTCAGATGTTCGTATCAACTTCGGGTTGAGCCGGCCTTCGGGTTCGATGCCTGTTTGTTTAACAGATGCCTGACGGCGAAGTCAGATGTTCTTATCAACTTCGGGTTGAGCCGCCCTTCGGGTTCAATGCCTGTTTGTTTAAGAGATTCCTGAAGGTGAGGTCAGATGTTCTTATCAACTTCAGGTTGAGCCGACCTTCGGGCTCGATGCCTGTTTGTTTAACAGATGCCTGACAGCGAATTCAAATGTTCTTATCAACTTCGGGTTGAGCGGCCCTTCGGGTTCGATGCCTGTTTGTTTAAGAGATACCTGACGGCGAGGTCAGATGTTCCTCTCAACTTCGTGTTGAGTCGGCCTTCGGGTTCGATGCCTGTTGGTTTAAGAGATGCCTGACGGTGAGGTCAGATGTTCTTATCATCTTCGGGTTGAGCCGCCCTTCGATGCCTGTTTTTTTAACAGATGCCTGACATTGAGGTATGTTCTTTTCAACTTCGGGTTGAGGCGGCCTTCGGATTTGATGCCTGTTTGTTTAACAGATGCTTGATAGTGAAGTCAGATGTTCCTCTCAACTTCGGGTTAAGCCGGCCTTCAGATTTAATGCCTGTTTATTTAATAGATACCTGACGTCGATGTCAAATGTTCCTCACAACATCAAGTTGAGCCGGCCTTCGGGTTCGATGCCTGTTTGTTTACCAGATGCCTGACGGGGAGGTCAGATGTTCTTATCAACTTCGGGTTGAGCCGCCCTTCGGGTTCGATGCCTGTTTGTTTAACAGATGCCTGACGGAGAGGTCAGATGTTCCTCTCAACTTCGTGTTGAGCCGGCCTTCGGGTTCGATGCCTGTTTGTTTAACAGATGCCTGACAGTGAGGTCAGATGTTCTTATCAACTTTGGGTTGAGCCGGCCTTCGGGTTTGATGCCTGTTTATTTAACAGATGCCTGATGGCGAAGTCAGATGTTCTTATCAACTTCGGGTTGAGCCGCAATTCGGGTTCAATCCTTGTTTGTTTAACAGATGCCTGACGGTGAGGTCTGATTTTCTTCTCAACTTCGTGTTGAACCGGCCTTCGAGTTCGATGCCTGTTTGTTTAACAGATGCTTGACGGCGAGGTCAGCTGTTCTTATCAATTTCGGGTTGAGCCGGCCTTCGGGTTTGATGCCTGTTTGTTTAACAGATGCCTGACGGCGAGGTCAGATGTTCCTCTCAACTTTGTATTGAGCCGGCCTTCGGGTTAGATGCCTGTTTGTTTATCAGATGCCTGACGGTGAGTTCAGATGTTCTTCTCAACTTCAAGTTGAGCCGACCTTCTTGTTCGATGCTTGTTTGTTTAACAGATGTTTGATGGCGATGTCAGATGTTCTTCTCAATTAAGGATTGAGTTGGCCTTCGGGTTCGATGCCTGTTTGTTTAACAGATGTCTGGCGGAGAGGTCTAATGTTGTTATCAACTTCGGGTTGAGCCGCCCTTCGGGTTCGAAGCCTGTTTGTTTAACAGATGCATGACGGTGAGGTCAGATGTTCCTCTCAACTTCGGGTTGAGCCAGCCTTCGGATTTGATGCCTGTTTGTTTAACAGATGCTTGACGGTGAAGTCAGATGTTCCTCTAAACTTCATGTTGAGCCTACCTTCAGGTTCGATGCCTGTTTGTTTAACAGATTCCTGACAGAGAGGTCAGATATTCCTCTCAACTTCATGTTAAGTCGGCCTTCGGATTTGATGCCTGTTTGTTTAACAGACGCCTGACAGTGAGGTCAGATGTTCTTATCAACTTCGGGTTGAGCCGACCTTCAGGTTCGATGCCTGTTTGTTTAACAGATGCCTGATGGAGAAGTCAGATGTTCTTATCAACTTCGGTTTGAGCCGCCCTTCGGGTTCGATGCTTGTTTGTTTAACAGATGCCTGACGGTGAGGTCTGATTTTCTTCTCAACTTCGTGTTGAACCGGCCTTCGAGTTCGATGCCTGTTTGTATAAC
The DNA here is from genome assembly GCA_963859935.3 of Lathyrus sativus. Taxonomy (NCBI): domain Eukaryota; kingdom Viridiplantae; phylum Streptophyta; class Magnoliopsida; order Fabales; family Fabaceae; genus Lathyrus; species Lathyrus sativus. Next base: position 48,659 of record CAWUDS030000958.1, on the reverse strand, counting down.
AGATGCCTGACGGTGAGGTCAGATGTTATTATCAATTTCGGGTTGAGCCGGCCTTCGGGTTCGATGTCTGTTTGTTTAACAGATGCTTGACGGCGAGGTCAGATGTTCCTCTCAACTTCGTATTGAGCCGGCCTTCGGGTTAGATGCGTGTTTGTTTAACAGATGCCTGACGGTGAGTTCAGATGTTCTTCTCAATTTCAAGTTGAGCCGACCTTCGGGTTCGATTCCTGTTTGTTTAACAGATGTTTGATGGCGATGTCAGATGTTCTTCTCAATTAAGGATTGAGTCGGCCTTCGGGTTCGATGCCTGTTTGTTTAACAGATGCCTGGCGGAGAGGTCAAATGTTCTGCTCAACTTCGGGTTGAGCCGCCCTTCGGGTTTGATGCCTGTTTGTTTAATAGATGCCTGACGGTGAGGTTAGATGTTCTTCTCAACTTTGGGTTTAACCAGCCTTCGGATATGATGCCTGTTTGTTTAACAGATGCTTGAATGTGAAGTCAAATGTTCCTCTCAACTTCATGTTGAGCCGACCTTCAGGTTCAATGCCTCTTTGTTTAACAGATGCCTGACGGCGAGGCCAGATGTTCCTCTCAACTTCGTGTTGAGCCGGCCTTCGGATTCGATGCCTGTTTGTTTAACAGATGCCTGACGGCGAGGTCAGATGTTCTTATCAACTTCGGGTTGAGCCGGCCTTCGGGTTCGATGCCTGTTTGTTTAACAGATGCCTGACGGTGAAGTCAGATGTTCTTATCCACTTCGGGTTGAGCCGCCCTTCGGGTTCGATGCCTGTTTGTTTTTTGAAATGTCTGACGGCGAGGTCAGATGTTCCTCTCAACTTCGTGTTGAGCCGGCCTTCAGGTTCGATGCTTGTTTATTTAAGAGATGCCTGACGGCGAGGGCATATGTTCTTATCAACTTCGGGTTGAGCCGCCCTTCGATGCCTGACGTTGAGGTATGTTCTTTTCAACTTCGGGTTGAGTCGGCCTTCGAATTTGATGCCTGTTTGTTTAACAGATGTTTGACAGTGAAGTCAGATGTTCCTCTTAACTTCGGGTTAAGCCGGCCTTCAGATTTAATGCCTGTTTATTTAACAGATACCTGACGTCGATGTCAGATGTTCCTCTCAACTTCAAGTTGAGCCGGCCTTCGGGTTCGATGCCTGTTTGTTTAACAAATGCCTGACGGGGAGGTCAGATGTTCTTATCAACTTCAGGTTGAGCCGCACTTCGGGTTCGATGCCTGTTTGTTTAACAGATGCTTGACGGAGAGGTCAGATGTTCCTCTCGACTTCGTGTTGAGCCGGCCTTCGGGTTCGATGCTTGTTTGTTTAACAGATGCCTGACAGTGAGGTTAGATGTTCTTATCAACTTCTGGTTTAGCCGGCCTTCGGGTTCGATGCCTGTTTGTTTAACAGATGCCTGATGGCGAAGTCAGATGTTCTTATCAACTTCGGGTTGAGCCGTAATTCGGGTTCGATCCTTGTTTGTTTAACAGATGCCTGACGGTGACGTCTGATTTTCTTCTCAACTTCGTGTTGAACCGGCCTTCGAGTTCGATGCCTGTTTGTATAACACATGCCTGACGATGAGGTCAGATGTTCTTATCAATTTCGGGTTGAGCCGGCCTTCGGGTTCGATGTCTGTTTGTTTAACAGATGCCTGACGGCGAGGTCAGATGTTCCTCTCAACTTCGTATTGAGCCGGCCTTCGGGTTAGATGCCTGTTTGTTTAACAGATTTCTGACGGTGAGTTCAGGTGTTCTTCTCAATTTCAAGTTGAGCCGACCTTCGGGTTCGATGCCTGTTTGTTTAACAGATGTTTGATGGCGATGTCAGATGTTCTTCTCAATTAAGGATTGAGTCGGCCTTCGGGTTCGATGCCTGTTTGTTTAACAGATGCCTGGCGGAGAGGTCAAATGTTCTGCTTAACTTCGGGTTGAGCCGCCCTTCGGGTTTGATGCCTGTTTATTTAATAGATGCCTGACAGTGAGGTCAGATGTTCTTCTCAACTTCGGGTTTAACCGGCCTTCGGATATGATGCCTGTTTGTTTAACAGATGCTTGAAAGTGAAGTCAAATGTTCCTCTCAACTTCATGTTGAGCCGACCTTCAGGTTCAATGCCTCTTTGTTTAACAGATGCCTGACGACGAGGCCAGATGTTCCTCTCAACTTCGTGTTGAGCCGGCCTTCGGGTTCGATGCCTGTTTGTTTAACAGATGCCTGACGGCGAGGTCAGATGTTCTTATCAACTTCGGGTTGAGCCGGCCTTCGGGTTCGATGCCTGTTTGTTTAACAGATGCCTAACGGTGAAGTCAGATGTTCTTATCAACTTCTGGTTGAGCCGCCCTTCGGGTTCGATGCCTGTTTGTTTTTTGAAATGTCTGACGGCGAGGTCAGATGTTCCTCTCAACTTCGTGTTGAGCCGGCCTTCGGGTTCAATGCCTGTTTATTTAAGAGATGCCTGACGGCGAGGGCATATGTTCTTATCAACTTCGGGTTGAGCCACCCTTCGATGCCTGACGTTGAGGTATGTTCTTTTCAACTTCGGGTTGAGTCGGCCTTCGGATTTGATGCCTGTTTGTTTAACAGATGCTTGACAGTGAAGTCAGATGTTCCTCTCAACTTCGGGTTAAGTCGGCCTTCAGATTTAATGCCTGTTTATTTAACAGATACCTGACGTCGATGTCAGATGTTCCTCTCAACTTCAAGTTGAGCCGGCCTTCGGGTTCGATGCCTGTTTGTTTAACAAATGCCTGACGGGGAGGTCAGATGTTCTTATCAACTTCAGGTTGAGCCGCCCTTCGGGTTCGATGCCTGTTTGTTTAACAGATGCTTGACGGAGAGGTCAGATGTTCCTCTCGACTTCGTGTTGAGCCGGCCTTCGGGTTCGATGCTTGTTTGTTTAACAGATGCCTGACAGTGAGGTCAGATGTTCTTATCAACTTCGGGTTGAGCTGGCCTTCGGGTTCGATGCCTAATTGTTTAACAGATGCCTGATGGCGAAGTCAGATGTTCTTATCAACTTCGGGTTGAGCCGCAATTCGGGTTCGATCCTTGTTTGTTTAACAGATGCTTGACGGAGAGGTCAGATGTTCCTCTCAACTTCGTGTTGAACCGGCCTTCGAGTTCGATGCCTGTTTGTTTAACAGATGCCTGACGGCGAGGTCAGATGTTCTTATCAATTTCGGGTTGAGCCGGCCTTCGGGTTTGATGCCTGTTTGTTTAATAGATGCCGGACGGCGAGGTCAGATGTTCCTCTCAACTTTGTATTGAGCCGGCCTTCGGGTTAGATGCCTGTTTGTTTAACAGATGCCTGACGGTGAGTTCAGATGTTCTTCTCAACTTCAAGTTGAGCCGACCTTCGGGTACGATGCTTGTTTGTTCAACAGATGTTTGATGGCGATGTCAGATGTTCTTCTCAATTAAGGATTGAGTCGGCCTTCGGGTTCGATGCCTGTTTGTTTAACAGATGTCTGGCGGAGAGGTCTAATGTTCTTATCAACTTCGGGTTGAGCCGCCCTTCAGGTTCGATGCTTGTTTGTTTAACAGATGCCTGACGGTGAGGTCAGATGTTCCTCTCAACTTCAGGTTGAGCCAGCCTTCGGATTTGATGCCTGTTTGTTTAACAGATGCTTGACAGTGAAGTCAAATGTTCCTCTAAACCTCATGTTGAGCCTACCTTCAGGTTCGATGCCTGTTTGTTTAACAGATGCCTGACGGAGAGGTCAGATGTTCCTCTCAACTTCATGTTGAGGCGGCCTTCGAATTCGATGCCTGTTTGTTTAACAGATGCCTGACAGTGAGGTCAGATGTTTTTATCAACTTCGGGTTGAGCCGGCCTTCGGGTTCGATGCCTGTTTGTTTAACATATGCCTGATGGAGAAGTCAGATGTTCTTATCAACTTCGGGTTGAGCCGCCCTTCGTGTTCGATGCTTGTTTGTTTAACAGATGCCTGACGGTGAGGTCTGATTTTCTTCTCAACTTCGTGTTGAGCCGGCCTTCGAGTTCGATGCCTGTTTGTTTAACAGATGCCCGACGGTGAGGTCAAATGTTCTTATCAATTTCGGGTTGAGCCGACCTTCGGGTTCGATGCCTGTTTGTTTAACAGATGCCTGACGGCGAGGTCATATGTTCCTCTCAACTTCGTGTTGAGCCGGCCTTCGGTTTAGATGCCTGTTTGTTCAACAGATGCCTGACGGTGAGTTCAGATGTTCTTCTCAATTTCAAGTTGAGCTGACCTTCGGGTTCGATGCCTGTTTGTTTAACAGATGTTTGATGGCGATGTCAGATGTTCTTCTCAATTAAGGATTGAGTCGGCCTTCGGGTTCGATGCCTGTTTGTTTAACAGATGCTTGGCGGAGAGGTCAAATGTTTTGCTTAACTTTGGGTTGAGCCGCCCTTCGGGTTTGATGCCTGTTTGTTTAACAGATGCCTGACATTGAGGTCAGATGTTCTTCTCAACTTCGGGTTGAGCTGACCTTCAGATATGATGCCTGTTTGTTTAACAGATGCTTGAAAGTGAAGACAAATGTTCCTCTCAACTTCATGTTGAGCCTACCTTCAGGTTCAATGCCTGTTTGTTTAACAGATGCCTGACGGCAAGGCCAGATGTTCCTCTCAACTTCGTGTTGAGCCGGCCTTCGGGTTCGATGCCTGTTTGTTTAACAGATGCCTGAAGGCGAGGTCAGATGTTCTTATCAACTTCAGGTTGAGCCGGCCTTTGGGTTCGATGCCTGTTTGTTTAACAGATGCCTGACGATGAAGTCAGATGTTCTTATCAACTTCGGGTTGAACCGCCCTTCAGGTGCGATTCCTGTTTGGTTAAGAGATGTCTGACGGCGAGGTCAGATGTTCCTCTCAACTTCGTGTTGAGCCGGCCTTCGGGTTCGATGCCTATTTGTTTAAGAGATGCCTAGCGGCGAGGTCAGATGTTCTTATCAACTTCGGGTTGAGCCGCCCTTCGATGCCTGTTTTTTTTAACAGATGCCTGACGTTGAGGTATGTTCTTTTCAACTTCGGGTTGAGTCGGCCTTCGGATTTGATGTCTGTTTGTTTAACAGATGCTTGACAGTGAATTCAGATGTTCCTCTCAACTTCGGGTTAAGTCGGCCTTCGGATTTAATGCCTGTTTATTTAACAGATACCTGACGTCGATGTTAGATGTTCCTCTCAACTTCAAGTTGAGCCGGCCTTCGGGTTCGATGCCTGTTTTTTTAACAGATGCCTGACAGTGAGGTCAGATGTTCTTATCAACTTCGGGTTGAGCCGGCCTTCGGGTTCGATGCCTGTTTGTTTAACAGATGCCTGATGGCGAAGTCAAATGTTCTTATCAACTTCGGGTTGAGCCGCAATTCGGGTTCGATCCTTGTTTGTTTAACAGATGCCTAACGGTGAGGTCTGATTTTCTTCTCAACTTCGTGTTGAACCGGCCTTCGAGTTCGATGCCTGTTTGTTTAACAGATGCCTGACAGTGAGGTCAGATGTTCTTATCAATTTCGGGTTGAGTCGGCCTTCGGGTTCGATGCCTGTTTGTTTAACAGATGCCTGACGGCGAGGTCAGATGTTCCTCTCAACTTTGTATTGAGCCGGCCTTTGGGTTAGATGCATGTTTGTTTAACAGATGCCTGACGGCGAGGTCAGATGTTCTTATCAACTTCGGGTTGAGCCGACCTTCGGGTTCGATGCCTATTTGTTTAACAGATGCCTGACGGTGAAGTCAGATGTTATTATCAACTTCGGGTTGAACCGCACTTCGGGTTCGATGCCTGTTTGTTTAAGAGATGCCTGGCGACGAGGTCAGATGTTCCTCTCAACTTCGTGTTGAGCCGGCCTTCGGGTTCGATGCCTGTTTGTTTAAGAGATGCCTGACGGCGAGGTCAGATGTTCTTATCAACTTCGGGTTGAGCCGCCCTTCGATGCCTGTTTTTTTAATAGATGCCTGACGTTGAGGTATGTTCTTTTCAAATTCGGGTTGAGTCGGCCTTTGGATTTGATGCCTGTTTGTTTAACAGATGCTTGACAGTGAAGTCAGATGTTCCTCTCAACTTCGGGTTAAGTTGGCCTTTGGATTTAATGCCTGTTTATTTAACAGATACCTGACGTCGATGTCAGATGTTCCTCTCAACTTCAAGTTGAGTCGCCCTTCGGGTTCGATGCCTATTTATTTAACAGATGCCTGACGGGGAGGTCAGATGTTCTTATCAACTTCAGGTTGAGCCACCCTTCGGGTTCGATGCCTGTTTGTTTAACAGATGCCTGACGGAGAGGTCAGATGTTCCTCTCAACTTCGTGTTGAACCAACCTTCGGGTTCGATGCCTGTTTGTTTAACAGATGCCTGACAGTGAGGTCATATGTTCTTATCAACTTCGGGTTGAGCCGGCCTTCGGGTTCGATGCCTGTTTGTTTAACAGATGCCTGATGGCGAAGTCAGATGTTCTTATCAACTTCGGGTTGAGCTGCAATTCGGGTTCGATCCTTGTTTGTTTAACAGATGCCTGACAGTGAGGTCTGATTTTCTTCTCAACTTCGTGTTGAACCGGCCTTCGAGTTCGATGCCTGTTTGTTTAACAGATTCCTGACAGCGAGGTCAGATGTTCTTATCAATTTCGGGTTGAGCCAGCCTTCGGGTTCGATGCCTGTTTGTTTAACAGATGCCTGACGGCGAGGTCAGATGTTCCTCACAACTTTGTATTGAGTCGGCCTTCGGGTTAGATGCCTGTTTCTTTAACAGATGCCTGACGGTGAGTTCAGATGTTCTTCTCAACTTCAAGTTGAGCCGACCTTCGGGTTCGATGCTTGTTTGTTTAACAGATGTTTGATGACGATGTCAGATGTTCTTCTCAATTAAGGATTGAGTCACCTTCGGGTTCGATGCCTGTTTGTTTAACAGATGTCTCGCGGAGAGGTCTAAGGTTCTTTTCAACTTCGAGTTGAGTCGGCCTTCGGATTTGATGTCTGTTTGTTTAACAGATGCTTGACAGTGAATTCAGATGTTCCTCTCAACTTCGGGTTAAGTCGGCCTTCGGATTTAATGCCTGTTTATTTAACAGATACCTGACGTCGATGTTAGATGTTCCTCTCAACTTCAAGTTGAGCCGGCCTTCGGGTTCGATGCCTGTTTTTTTAACAGATGCCTGACAGTGAGGTCAGATGTTCTTATCAACTTCGGGTTGAGCCGGCCTTCGGGTTCGATGCCTGTTTGTTTAACAGATGCCTGATGGCGAAGTCAAATGTTCTTATCAACTTCGGGTTGAGCCGCAATTCGGGTTCGATCCTTGTTTGTTTAACAGATGCCTAACGGTGAGGTCTGATTTTCTTCTCAACTTCGTGTTGAACCGGCCTTCGAGTTCGATGCCTGTTTGTTTAACAGATGCCTGACAGTGAGGTCAGATGTTCTTATCAATTTCGGGTTGAGTCGGCCTTCGGGTACGATGCCTGTTTGTTTAACAGATGCCTGGCGGCGAGGTCAGATGTTCCTCTCAACTTTGTATTGAGCCGGCCTTTGGGTTAGATGCATGTTTGTTTAACAGATGCCTGACGGCGAGGTCAGATGTTCTTATCAACTTCGGGTTGAGCCGACCTTCGGGTTCGATGCCTATTTGTTTAACAGATGCCTGACGGTGAAGTCAGATGTTATTATCAACTTCGGGTTGAACCGCACTTCGGGTTCGATGCCTGTTTGTTTAAGAGATGCCTGGCGACGAGGTCAGATGTTCCTCTCAACTTCGTGTTGAGCCGGCCTTCGGGTTCGATGCCTGTTTGTTTAAGAGATGCCTGACGGCGAGGTCAGATGTTCTTATCAACTTCGGGTTGAGCCGCCCTTCGATGCCTGTTTTTTTAATAGATGCCTGACGTTGAGGTATGTTCTTTTCAAATTCGGGTTGAGTCGGCCTTTGGATTTGATGCCTGTTTGTTTAACAGATGCTTGACAGTGAAGTCAGATGTTCCTCTCAACTTCGGGTTAAGTTGGCCTTTGGATTTAATGCCTGTTTATTTAACAGATACCTGACGTCGATGTCAGATGTTCCTCTCAACTTCAAGTTGAGTCGCCCTTCGGGTTCGATGCCTATTTATTTAACAGATGGCTGACGGGGAGGTCAGATGTTCTTATCAACTTCAGGTTGAGCCACCCTTCGGGTTCGATGCCTGTTTGTTTAACAGATGCCTGACGGAGAGGTCAGATGTTCCTCTCAACTTCGTGTTGAACCAACCTTCGGGTTCGATGCCTGTTTGTTTAACAGATGCCTGACAGTGAGATCAGATGTTCTTATCAACTTCGGGTTGAGCCGGCCTTCGGGTTCGATGCCTGTTTGTTTAACAGATGCCTGATGGCGAAGTCAGATGTTCTTATCAACTTCGGGTTGAGCTGCAATTCGGGTTCGATCCTTGTTTGTTTAACAGATGCCTGACAGTGAGGTCTGATTTTCTTCTCAACTTCGTGTTGAACCGGCCTTCGAGTTCGATGCCTGTTTGTTTAACAGATTCCTTACAGCGAGGTCAGATGTTCTTATCAATTTCGGGTTGAGCCAGCCTTCGGGTTCGATGCCTGTTTGTTTAACAGATGCCTGACGGCGAGGTCAGATGTTCCTCACAACTTTGTATTGAGTCGGCCTTCGGGTTAGATGCCTGTTTCTTTAACAGATGCCTGACGGTGAGTTCAGATGTTCTTCTCAACTTCAAGTTGAGCCGACCTTCGGGTTCGATGCTTGTTTGTTTAACAGATGTTTGATGACGATGTCAGATGTTCTTCTCAATTAAGGATTGAGTCACCTTCGGGTTCGATGCCTGTTTGTTTAACAGATGTCTCGCGGAGAGGTCTAAGGTTCTTATCAACTTCGGGTTGAGCCGCCCTTCGGGTTCGATGCCTGTTTGTTTAACAGACGCCTGACGGTGAGGTCAGATGTTCCTCTCAACTTCGGGTTGAGCTGACCTTCGGATTTGATGCCTGTTTGTTTAACAGATGCTTGACAGTGAAGTCAAATGTTCCTCTAAACTTCATGTTGAGCCTACCTTCAGGTTCGATGCATATTTTTTATTAGATGTCTGACGGAGAGGTCAGATGTTCCTCTAAACTTCATGTTGAGCAGGCCTTCGGGTTCGATGCTTGTTTGCTTAACAGATGCTTGACAGTGAGGTCAGATGTTCTTATCAACTTCGGGTTGAGCCGGCCTTCGGGTTCGATCCCTGTTTGTTTAACAGATGCCTGACGGTGAGGTCAAATGTTCTTCTCAACTTCAAGTTGAGCCGACCTTCGGGTTCGATGCCTGTTTGTTTAACAGATGTTTGATGGCGAGGTCAGATGTTCTTCTCAATTAAGGATTGAGTCGGCCTTCGGGTTCGATGCATGTTTGTTTAACAGATGCCTGGCAGAGAGGTCAAATGTTCTTCTCAACTTCGGGTTGAGCCACCCTTCGGGTTTGATGCCTGTTTGTTTAACAGATGCCTGACAGTGAAGCCAAATGTTCCTCTAAACTTCATGTTGAGCCTACCTTCAGGTTCGATGCCTGTTTGTTTAACAGATGCCTGGCGGAGAGGTCAGATGTTCTTATCAACTTTGGGTTGAGTCGGCCTTCGAGTTTGATGCCTGTTTGTTTAACAGATGCCTGATGGAGAAGTCAGATGTTCTTATCAACTTCGGGTTGAGCCGCCCTTCGGGTTCGATGCTTGTTTTTTTAACAAATGCCTGACGGTGAGGTCTGATTTTCTTCTCAACTTCGTGTTGAGCCGGCCTTCGAGTTCGATGCCTGTTTGTTTAACAGATGCTTGACGGCGAGGTCAGATGTTCTTATCAATTTCGGGTTGAGCCGACCTTCGGGTTCGATGCCTGTTTGTTAACAGATGCCTGACGGTGAGGTCAGATGTTCCTCTCAACTTCGTGTTGAGCCGGCCTTCGGGTTAGATGCCTGTTTGATTAACAGATGCCTGACGGTGAGTTCGTATGTTCTTCTTAACTTCAAGTTGAGCCGACCTTCGGGTTCGATGCCTGTTTGTTTAACAGATGTTTGATGACGATGTCAGATGTTCTTCTTAATTAAGGATTGAGTCGACCTTCGGGTTCGATGCCTGTTTGTTTAACAGATGTCTCGCGGAGAGGTCTAATGTTCTTTTCAACTTCGGGTTGAGCCGCCCTTCGGATTCGATGCCTGTTTGTTTAACAGACGCCTGACGGTGAGGTCAGATGTTCCTCTCAACTTCGGGTTGAGTCGGCCTTCGGATTTGATGCCTGTTTGTTTAACAGATGCTTGACAGTGAAGTCAAATGTTCCTCTAAACTTCATGTTGAGCCTACCTTCAGGTTCGATGCATGTTTTTTTAACAGATGTCTGACGGAGAGGTCAGATGTTCCTCTCAACTTCATGTTGAGCCGGCCTTCGGGTTCGATGCTTGTTTGCTTAACAGATGCTTAACAGTGAGGTCAGATGTTCTTATCAACTTCGGGTTGAGCCGGCCTTCGGGTTCGATCCCTGTTTGTTTAACAGATTCTTGACGGTGAGGTCAAATGTTCTTCTCAACTTCAAGTTGAGCCGACCTTCGGGTTCGATGCCTGTTTGTTTAACAGATGTTTGATGGCGAGGTCAGATGTTCTTCTCAATTAAGGATTGAGTCGACCTTCGGGTTCGATGCATGTTTGTTTAACAGATGCCTTGCAGAGAGGTCAAATGTTCTTCTCAACTTCGGGTTGAGCCACCCTTCGGGTTCAATGCTTGTTTGTTTAACAGATGCCTAATGGCAAGGTCAAATGTTCTTCTCAACTTCGGGTTGAGCCGGCCGTATGGTTCGATGCCTGTTTGTTTAACAGATGTCTGGCGGAGAGGTCTAATGTTCTTATCAACTTCGGGTTGAGCCGCCCTTCGGGTTCGATGCCTGTTTGTTTAACGGATGCCTGACGGTGAGGTCAGATGTTCCTCTCAACTTCGGGTTGAGCCGGCCTTCGGATTTGATGCCTGTTTGTTTAACAGATGCTTGACAGTGAAGTCAAATGTTCCTCTAAACTTCATGTTGAGCCTACCTTCAGGTTCGATGCATGTTTTTTTAACAGATGTCTGACGGAGAGGTCAGATGTTCCTCTCAACTTCATGTTGAGCCAGCCTTCGGGTTCGATGCTTATTTGCTTAACAGATGCTTGACAGTGAGGTCAAATGTTCTTATCAACTTCGGGTTGAGCCGGCCTTCGCGTTCGATCCCTGTTTGTTTAACAGATTCCTGACGGTGAGGTCAAATGTTCTTCTCAACTTCAAGTTGAGCCGACCTTCGGGTTCGATGCCTATTAGTTTAACAGATGTTTGATGGCGAGGTCAGATGTTCTTCTCAATTAAGGATTGAGCCAGCCTTCGGGTTCAATGCATGTTTGTTTAACAGATGCCTGGCGGAGAGGTCAAATGTTCTTCTCAACTTCGGGTTGAGCCACCCTTCGGGTTTGATGCCTGTTTGTTTAACAGATGCCTGACGATGAGGTCAGACGTTCTTCTCAACTTCGGGTTGAGCCGGCCTTCGGATTTGATGCCTGTTTGTTTAACAGATGCTTGACAGTGAAGTCAAATGTTCCCCTCAACTTCATGTTGAGTCGACCTTCAAGTTCAATGCCTGTTTGTTTAAGAGATGCCTGACGGCGAGGTCAGATGTTCCTCTCAACTTCGTGTTGAGAGGGCCTTCGGTTCGATGCCTGTTTGTTTAACAGATGCCTGACGGCGAGCTCAGATGTTCTTGTCAACTTCGGGTTGAGCCGGCCTTCGGGTTCGATGCCTGTTTGTTTAACAGATGCCTGACGGCGAAGTCAGATGTTCTTATCAACTTCGGGTTAAGCCGCCCTTCGGGTTCAATGCCTGTTTGTTTAAGAGATTCCTGAAGGTGAGGTCAGATGTTCTTATCAACTTCGGGTTGAGCCGACCTTCGGGTTCGATGCCTGTTTGTTTAACAGATGCCTGACGGCGAAGTCAGATGTTTTTACCGCCCTTCAGGTTGGGCCGCTCTTAGGGTTCGTTGCCTGTTTGTTTCACAGATGCGTGACGGTGAGGTCAGATGTTCTTCTCAACTTCAAGTTGAGCCGGCCTTCGGGTTCGATGCCTGTTTGTTTAACAGATGCTTGACGGCGAGGTCAGATGTTCTTCTCAATTAAGGATTGAGACGTCCTTCGGGTTCGATGCTTGTTTGTTTAACAGATGCCTAACGGCAAGGTCAAATGTTCTTCTCAACTTCGGGTTGAGCCGACCGTATGGTTCGATGCCTGTTTGTTTAACAGAAGTCTGGCGGAGAGGTCTAATGTTCTTATCAACTTCGGGTTGAGCCGCCCTTCGGGTTCGATGCCTGTTTGTTTAACGGATGCCTGACGGTGAGGTCAGATGTTCCTCTCAACTTCGGGTTGAGCCGGCCTTCGGATTTGATGCCTGTTTGTTTAACAGATGCTTGACAGTGAAGTCAAATGTTCCTCTAAACTTCATGTTGAGCCTACCTTCAGGTTCGATGCATGTTTTTTTAACAGATGTCTAACAGAGAGGTCAGATGTTCCTCTCAACTTCATGTTGAGGCGGCCTTCGGGTTCGATGCTTGTTTGCTTAACAGATGCTTGACAGTGAGGTCAGATGTTCTTATCAACTTCGGGTTGAGCCGGCCTTTGGGTTCGATCCCTGTTTGTTTAACTGATTCCTGACGGTGAGGTCAAATGTTCTTCTCAACTTCGTGTTGAGCCGACCTTCGAGTTCGATGCCTGTTTGTTTAACAGATGTTTGATGGCGAGGTCAGATGTTCTTCTCAATTAAGGATTGAGTCGGCCTTCGGGTTCGATGCATGTTTGTTTAAAAAATGCCTGGCAGAGAGGTCAGATGTTCTTCTCAACTTCGTGTTGAGCCACCCTTCGGGTTTGATGCCTGTTTGTTTAACAGATGCCTGACGGTGAGATCAGACGTTCTTCTCAACTTCGGGTTGAGCCGGCCTTCGGATTTGATGCCTGTTTGTTTAACAGATGCTTGACAATGAAGTCAAATGTTCCCCTCAACTTCATGTTGAGTCGACCTTCAAGTTCAATGCCTGTTTGTTTAAGAGATGCCTGACGGCGAGGTCAGATGTTCCTCTCAACTTCGTGTTGAGCGGGCCTTTGGTTCGATGCCTGTTTGTTTAACAGATGCCTGAGGGCGAGCTCAGATGTTCTTGTCAACTTCGGGTTGAGCCGGCCTTCGGGTTCGATACCTGTTTGTTTAACAGATGCCTGACGGCGAAGTCAGATGTTCTTATCAACTTCGGGTTGAGCCGCCCTTCGGGTTCAATGCCTGTTTGTTTAAGAGATTCCTGAAGGTGAGGTCAGATGTTCTTATCAACTTCGGGTTGAGCCGACCTTCGGGTTCGATGCCTGTTAGTTTAACAAATGCCTGACGGCGAAGTCAGATGTTCTTACCGCCCTTCGGGTTGGGCCGCTCTTAGGGTTCGATGCCTGTTTGTTTCACAGATGCCTGACAGTGAGGTCAGATGTTCTTCTCAACTTCAAGTTGAGCCGGCCTTCGGGTTCGATGCCTGTTTGTTTAAGAGATGCTTGACGGCGAGGTCAGATGTTCTTCTCAATTAAGGATTGAGACGTCCTTCGGGTTCGATGCTTGTTTGTTTAACAGATGCCTAACGGCAAGGTCAAATGTTCTTCTCAACTTCGGGTTGAGCCGGCCGTATGGTTCGATGCCTGTTTGTTTAACAGATGTCTGGCGGAGAGGTCTAATGTTCTTATCAACTTCGGGTTGAGCCGCCCTTCGGGTTCGATGCCTGTTTGTTTAACGGAGGCCTGACGGTGAGGTCAGATGTTCCTCTCAACTTCGGGTTGACTCGGCCTTCGGATTTTATGCCTGTTTGTTTAACAGATGCTTTACAGTGAAGCCAAATGTTCCTCTGAACTTCATGTTGAGCCTACCTTCAGGTTTGATGCCTGTTTGTTTAATAGATGCCTGGCGGAGAGGTCAGATGTTCCTCTCAACTTCATGTTGAGCCGGCCATCGGGTTCGATGCTTGTTTGCTTAACAGATGCTTGATGGAGAAGTCAGATGTTCTTATCAACTTCGGGTTGAGCCACCCTTCGGGTTCGATGCTTGTTTTTTAACAGATGCCTGACGGTGAGGTCTGATTTTCTTCTCAACTTCGTGTTGAGCCGGCCTTCGAGTTCGATGCCTGTTTGTTTAACAGATGCCTGACGGCGAGGTCAGATGTTCTTATCAATTTCGGGTTGAGCCGGCCTTCGGGTTTGATGCCTGTTTGTTTAACAGATGCCTGACGGTGACAATAGATGTTCCTCTCAACTTCGGGTTGAGACGGCCTTCGGGTTAGATGCCTGTTTGTTTAACAGATGCCTGGCGGTGAGTTCGTATGTTCTTCTTAACTTCAAGTTGCGCCGACCTTCGGGTTCGATGCCTGTTTGTTTAACAGATGTTTGATGGCGATGTCAGATGTTCTTCTCAATTAAGGATTGGGTCAGCCTTCGGGTTCGATGCCTGTTTCTTTAACAGATGCCTGGCGGAGAGGTCAAATGTTCTTCTCAACTTCGGGTTGAGCCGCCCATCGGGTTTGATGCCAGTTTGTTTAACAGATGCCTGACAGTGAGGTCAGATGTTCTTATCAACTTCGGGTTGAGCCGACCTTTGGGTTCGATGCCTGTTTGTTTAACAGATGCCTGACGGCGAAGTCAGATGTTCTTATCAACTTCGGGTTGGGCCGCCCTTAGGGTTCGATGCCTGTTTGTTTCACAGATGCCTGACGGTGAGGTCAGATGTTCTTCTCAACTTCAAGTTGAGCCGGCCTTCTGGTTCGATGTCTGTTTGTTTAACAGATGCTTGACAGCGAGGTCAGATGTTCTTCTCAATTAAGGATTGAGACGTCCTTCGGGTTCGATGCTTGTTTGTTTAACAGATGCCTAACGGCAAGGTCAAATGTTCTTCTCATCATCGGGTTGAGCCGACCGTAGGGTTCGATGCCTGTTTGTTTAACGGATGCCTGACGATGAGGTCAGATGTTCCTCTCAACTTCGGGTTGAGCCGGCCTTCGGATTTGATGCCTGTTTGTTTAACAGATGCTTTACAGTGAAGCCAAATGTTCCTATAAACTTCATGTTGAGCCTACCTTCAGGTTCGATGCCTGTTTGTTTAACAGATGCCTGGCGGAGAGGTCAGATGTTCTTATCAACTTTGGGTTGAGTCGGCCTTCGAGTTTGATGCCTGTTTGTTTAACAGATGCCTGATGGAGAATTCAGATGTTCTTATCAACTTCGGGTTGAGTCGCCCTTCGGGTTCGATGCTTGTTTTTTTAACAGATGCCTGACGGTGAGGTCTGATTTTATTCTCATCTTCGTGTTGAGCCGGCCTTCGAGTTCAATGCCTGTTTGTTTAACAGATGCTTGACGGCGAGGTCATATGTTCTTATCAATTTCGGGTTGAGCCGACCTTCGGGTTCGATGCCTGTTTGTTTAACAGATGCCTGACGGTGAGGTCATATGTTCCTCTCAACTTCGTGTTGAGCCGGCCTTCGGGTTAGATGCCTGTTTGTTTAACAGATGCCTGACGGTGAGTTCGTATGATCTTCTTAACTTCAAGTTGAGCCGACCTTCGGGTTCGATGCCTGTTTGTTTAACAGATGTTTGATGACGATGTCAGATGTTCTTCTCAATTAAGGATTGAGTCGACCTTCGGGTTTGATGCCTGTTTGTTTAACAGATGTCTCGCGGAGAGGTCTAATGTTCTTATCAACTTCGGGTTGAGCCGCCCTTCGGGTTCGATGCCTGTTTGTTTAACAGACGCCTGACGGTGAGGTCAGATGTTCCTCTCAACTTCGGGTTGAGCCGGCCTTCAGATTTGATGCCTGTTTGTTTAACAGATGCTTGACAGTGAAGTCAAATGTTCCTGTAAACTTCATGTTGAGCCTACCTTCAGGTTCGATGCATGTTTTTTTAACAGATGTCTGACGGAGAGGTCAGATGTTCCTCTCAACTTCATGTTGAGGCGGCCTTCGGGTTCGATGCTTGTTTGCTTAACAGATGCTTGACAGTGAGGTCAGATGTTCTTATCAACTTCGGGTTGAGCTGACTTCGGGTTCGATCCCTGTTTGTTTAACAGATGCATGACGGTGAGGTCAAATGTTCTTCTCAACTTCAAGTTGAGCCGACCTTCGGGTTCGATGCCTGTTTGTTTAACAGATGTTTGATGGCGAGGTCAGATGTTCTTCTCAATTAAGGATTGAGTCGGCCTTCGGGTTCGATGCATGTTTGTTTAACAGATGCCTGGCGGAGAGGTCAAATGTTCTTCTCAACTTCGGGTTGAGCCACCTTTCGGGTTTGATGCCTGTTTGTTTAACAGATGCCTGACGGTGAGGTCAGACGTTCTTCTCAACTTCCGGTTGAGCGGGCCTTCGGATTTGATGCCTGTTTATTTAACAGATGCTTGACAGTGAAGTCAAATGTTCCCCTCAACTTCATGTTGAGTCGACCTTCAAGTTCAATGCCTGTTTGTTTAAGAGATGCCTGACGGCGAGGTCAGATGTTCCTCTCAACTTCGTGTTGAGCGGGCCTTCGGTTCGATGCCTGTTTGTTTAACAGATGCCTGACGGCGAGCTCAGATGTTGTTATCAACTTCGGGTTGAGTCGGCCTTCGGGTTCGATACCTGTTTGTTTAACAGATGCCTGACGGCGAAGTCAGATGTTTTTACCGCCCTTCGGGTTGGGCCGCCCTTAGGGTTCGATGCCTGTTTGTTTCACAGATGCCTGACAGTGAGGTCAGATGTTCTTCTCAACTTCAAGTTGAGCCGGCCTTCGGGTTCGATGCCTGTTTGTTTAAGAGATGCTTGACGGCGAGGTCAGATGTTCTTCTCAATTAAGGATTGAGACGTCCTTCGGGTTCGATGCTTGTTTGTTTAACAGATGCCTAACGGCAAGGTCAAATGTTCTTCTCAACTTCGGGTTGAGCCGGCCGTATGGTTCGATGCCTGTTTGTTTAACAGATGTCTGGCGGAGAGGTCTAATGTTCTTATCAACTTCGGGTTGAGCCGCCCTTCGGGTTCGATGCCTGTTTGTTTAACGGATGCCTGACGGTGAGGTCAGATGTTCCTCTCAACTTCGGGTTGAGTCGGCCTTCGGATTTTATGCCTGTTTGTTTAACAGATGCTTTACAGTGAAGCCAAATGTTCCTCTAAACTTCATGTTGAGCCTACCTTCAGGTTTGATTCCTGTTTGTTTAACAGATGCCTGGCGGAGAGGTCAGATGTTCTTATCAACTTTGGGTTGAGTCGGCCTTCGGGTTCGATGCCTGTTTGTTTAACAGATGCCTGATGGAGAAGTTAGATGTTCTTATCAACTTCGGGTTAAGCCGCCCTTCGGGTTCGATGCTTGTTTTTTAACAAATGCCTGACGGTGAGGTCTGATTTTCTTCTCAACTTCGTGTTGAGCCGGCCTTCGAGTTCGATGCCTGTTTGTTTAACAGATGCCTGACGGCGAGGTCAGATGTTCTTATCAATTTCGGGTTGAGCCGGCCTTCGGGTTCGATGCCTGTTTGTTTAACAGATGCCTGACGGTGAGGTCAGATGTTCCTCTCAACTTCGTGTTGAGCCGGCCTTCGGGTTAGTTGCCTGTTTGTTTAACAGATGCCTGACGGTGAGTTCGTATGTTCTTCTTAACTTCATGTTGAGCCGACCTTCGGGTTCGATGCCTGTTTGTTTAACAGATGTTTGATGGCGATGTCAGATGTTCTTCTCAATTAAGGATTGAGTCGGCCTTTGGGTTTGATGCCAGTTTGTTTAACAGATGCCTGACAGTGAGGTCAGATGTTCTTATCAACTTCGGGTTGAGCCGACCTTCGGGTTCGATGCCAGTTTGTTTAACAGATGCCTGACGGCGAAGTCAGATGTTCTTATCAACTTCGGGTTGGGCCGCCCTTAGGGTTCGATGCCTGTTTGTTTCATAGATGCCTGACGGTGAGGTCAGATGTTCTTCTCAACTTCAAGTTGAGCCGGCCTTCGGGTTCGATGCCTGTTTGTTTAACAGATGCCTAACGGCAAGGTCAAATGTTCTTCTCAACTTCGGGTTGATCCGGCCTTAGGGTTCGATGCCTGTTTGTTTAACAGATGTCTGGCGGAGAGGTCTAATGTTCTTATCAACTTCGGGTTGAGCCGCCCTTCGGGTTGGATGCCTGTTTGTTTAACGGATGCCTGACGGTGAGGTCAAATGTTCCTCTCAACTTGGGTTGAGCCGGCCTTCAAATTTGATGCCTATTTGTTTAACAGATGCTTTACAGTGAAGTCAAATGTTCCTCTAAACTTCATGTTGAGACTACCTTCAGGTTCGATGCCTGTTTGTTTAACAGATGCCTGACGGAGAGGTCAGATGTTCCTCTCAACTTCGTGTTGAGCTGGCCTTCGGGTTCGATGCTTGTTTGCTTAACAGATGCCTGACAGTGAGGTCAGATGTTCTTATCAACTTCGGGTTGAGCCGGCCTTCGGGTTCGATGCCTGTTTGTTTAAAAGATGCCTGACGTTGAGGTCAAATGTTTTTCTCAACTTCAAGTTGAGCCGACCTTCGGGTTCGATGCCTGCTTGTTTAACAGATGTTTGATGGCGAGGTCAGATGTTCTTCTCAATTAAGGATTGAGTCGGCCTTCGGGTTCGATGCCTGTTTGTTTAACAGATGCTTGGCAGAGAGGTCAAATGTTCTTCTCAACTTCGGGTTGAGCCGCCCTTCGGGTTTGATGCCAGTTTCTTTAACAGATGTTTGATGGCGAGGTCAGATGTTCTTCTCAACTTCGGGTTGAGCCGGCCTTCGGATATGATGTTTGTTTGTTTAACAGATGCTTGAAAGTGAAGTCAAATGTTCCTCTCAACTTCATGTTGAGCCGACCTTCAGGTTCAATGCCTGTTTGTTTAACAGATGCCTGACGGCGAGGCCAGATGTTCCTCCCAACTTCGTGTTGAGCCGGACTTCGGGTTCGATGCCTGTTTGTTTAACAGATGCCTGACAGCGAAGTCAGATGTTCTTCTCAACTTCGGGTTGAGCCGGCCTTCGGGTTCGATGCCTGTTTGTTTAACAGACGCCTGGCGGTGAAGTCAGATGTTCTTATCAACTTCGGGTTGAGCCGCCCTTCGGGTTCGATGCCTGTTTGTTTAAGAGATGCCTGACGGCGAGGTCAGATGTTCCTCTCAACTTCGTGTTGTGCCGGCCTTCGGGTTCGATGCCTGTTTGTTTAAGAGATGCCCGACGGCAAGGTCAGATGTTCTTATCAACTTCGGGTTGAGCCGCCCTTCGGGTTCGATGCCTGTTTTTTAACAGATGCCTGACATTGAGGTCAGATGTTCTTTTCAACTTCGGGTTGAGTCGGCCTTCGGATTTGATGCCTGTTTGTTTAACAGATGCTTGACAGTGAAGTCAGATGTTCCTCTCAACTTCGGGTTAAGCCGGCCTTCGGATTTAACGCCTGTTTATTTAACAGATGCCTGCTGTCGATGTCAGATGATCCTCTCAACTTCGTGTTGATCGGGCCTTCGGGTTCGATGCCTGTTTGTTTAACAGATGCCTGACGGGGAGGTCAGATGTTCTTATCAACTTCGGGTTCGATGCCTGTTTATTTAACAGATGCCTGACGGAGAGGTCAGATGTTCCTCTCAAATTCGTGTTGAGCTGGCCTTCAGGTTCGATGCCTGTTTGTTTTACAGATGCCTGATAGTAAGGTCAGATGTTCTTATCAACTTCGGGTGAGCCAGCCTTCGGGTTCGTTGCCTGTTTGTTTAACAGATGCCTAATGGTGAGGTCAAATGTTCTTCTCAACTTCAAGTTGAGCCGACCTTCGGGTTCGATGCCTGTTTGTTTAACAGATGTTTGATAGCGAGGTCAGATGTTCTTCTAAATTAAGGATTGAGTCGGCCTTCGGGTTCGATGCCTGTTTGTTTAACAGATGCCTGGCAGAGAGGTCAAATGTTCTTCTCAACTTCAGGTTGAGCCGCCCTTCGGGTTTGATGCCTGTTTGTTTAAAAGATGCCTAACGGTGAGGTCAGATGTTCTTCTCAACTTCGGGTTGAGCCGGCCTTCGGATTTGATGCATGTTTGTTTAACAGATGCTTGACAGTGAAGTCAAATGTTCCTCTCAACTTCATGTTGAGCAGACCTTCAGGTTCAATGCCTGTTTGTTTAACAGATGCCTGTCGGCGAGGTCATATGTTCCTCTCAACTTCGGGTTGAGTCGGCCTTCGGGTTCGATGCCTGTTTGTTTAACAGATTCCTTACGGCGAAGTCATATGTTCTTATCAACTTCGGGTTGAGCCGCCCTTCGGGTTCGATGCCTGTTTGTTTAAGAGATGCCTGACGGCAAGGTCAGATGTTCCTCTCAACTTCGTGTTGAGCCGGCCTTCGGGTTTAATGCCTGTTTGTTTAAGAGATGCCTGACGGCGAGGTAAGATGTTCTTATCAACTTCGGGTTGACCCGCCCTTCGGGTTCGATGCCTGATTTTTAACAGATGCCTAACATTGAGGTCAGATGTTCTTTTCAACTTCGGGTTGAGTCGGCCTTCAGATTTGATCCTTGTTTGTTTAACAGATGCTTGACAGTGAATTCAGATGTTCCTCTCAACTTCGGGTTAAGCCGGCGTTCGGATTTAATGCATGTTTATTTAACAGATGCCTGACGTCGATGTCAGATGTTCCTCTCAACTTCGTGTTGAGCCGGCCTTCGGATTCGATGCCTGTTTGTTTAACAGATGCCTGACGGGGAGGTCAGATGTTCTTATCAACTTCGGGTTGAGCCTCCCTTCGGGTTCGATGCCTGTTTGTTTAACAGATGTTTGACGGCGAGGTCAAATGTTCTTCTCAACAAAGGGTTGAGACGGCCTTCGGGTTTGATGCCTGTTTCTTTAACAGATGCCTGACGGTGAGATCAGATGTTCTTCTCAACTTCGGTTTGAGCCGGCCTTCGGGTTCCACACCTTTTTGTTTAACAGATGTCTGACGGCGAGGTCAGATGTCCCTCTCAACTTTGTGTTGAGCCGGCCTTCGGGTTAGATGCCTGTTTGTTTAACAGATGCCTGACGGTGAGGTCAGATGTTCTTCTCAACTTCAAGTTGAGCCGACCTTCGGGTTCGTTGCCTGTTTTTTTAACAGATGTTTGATGGCGAAGTCAGATGTTCTTCTCAATTAAGGATTGAGTCGGCCTTCGGGTTCGATGCCTGTTTGTTTAACAGATGCCTGGCGGAGAGGTCAAATGTTCTTCTCAACTTCGGGTTGAGCCGCCTTCGGGTTTGATGCCTGTTTGTTTAACAGATGCCTGACGGTAAGATCAGATGTTCTTCTCAACTTCGGGTTGAGTCGGCCTTCGGATTTGATGCCTGTTTGTTTAACAGATGCTTGACAGTGAAGTCAAATGTTCCTCTCAACTTCATGTTGAGTCGACCTTCAAGTTCAATGCCTGTTTGTTTAATAGATGCCTGACAGCGAGGTCAGATGTTCCTCTCAACTTCGTGTTGAGCCGGCCTTCGGGTTCGATGCCTGTTTGTTTAACAGATGCCTGACGGCGAGGTCAGATGTTCTTATCAACTTCGGGTTGAGCCGGCCTTCGGGTTCGATGCCTGTTTGTTTAACAGATGCCTGACGGGGAAGTCAGATGTTCTTATCAACTTCGGGTTGAGCCGCCCTTCGGGTTCAATGCCTGTTTGGTTAAGAGATTCCTGACGGCGAGGTCAGATGTTCTTATCAACTTCGGGTTGAGCCGCCCTTCGGGTTCAATGCCTGTTTGTTTAAGAGATTCCTGACGGCGAGGTCAGATGTTCTTATCAACTTCGGGTTGAGCCGACCTTCGGGTTCGATGCCTGTTTGTTTAACAGATGCCTGACAGCGAAGTCATATGTTCTTATCAACTTCGGGTTGGGCCGCCCTTAGGGTTCGATGCCTGTTTGTTTCACGGATGCCTGACGGTGAGGTCAGATGTTCTTCTCAACATCAAGTTGAGCCGGCCTTCGGGTTCGATGCCTGTTTGTTTAACAGATGCTTGACGGCGAGGTCAGATGTTCTTCTCAATTAAGGATTGAGACGTCCTTCGGGTTCGATGCTTGTTTGTTTAGCAGATGCCCAACGGCAAGGTCAAATGTTCTTCTCAACTTCGGGTTGAGCCGGCCTTAGGGTTCGATGCCTGTTTGTTTAACAGATGTCTGGCGGAGAGGTCTAATGTTCTTATCAACTTCGGGTTGAGCCGCCCTTCGGGTTCGATGCCTGTTTGTTTAACGGAAGCCTGACGGTGAGGTAAGGTGTTCCTCTCAACTTCGGGTTGAGCCGACCTTCGGATTTGATGACTGTTTCTTTAACAAATGCTTTACAGTGAATTCAAATGTTCCTATAAACTTCATGTTGAGCCTACCTTCAGGTTCGATGCCTGTTTGTTTAACAGATGCCTGACGGAGAGGTCAGATGTTCCTCTCAACTTCGTGTTGAGCTGGCCTTCGGGTTCGATGCTTGTTTGCTTAACAGATGCCTGACAGTGAGGTCAGATGTTCTTATCAACTTCGGGTTGAGCCGGCCTTCGGGTTCGATGCCTGTTTGTTTAACAGATGCCTGACGGTGAGGTCAAATGTTCTTCTTAACTTCGGGTTGAGCCGGCCTTCGGATTTGATGCATGTTTGTTTAACAGATGCTTGACAGTGAAGTCAAATGTTCCTCTCAACTTCATGTTGAGTCGACCTTCAAGTTCAATGCCTGTTTGTTTAAGAGATGCCTGACAGCGAGTTCAGATGTTCCTTTCAACTTCGTGTTGAGCGGGCCTTCGGGTTCGATGCCTGTTTGTTTAACAGATACCTGACGGCGAGGTCAGATGTTCTTATCAACTTCGGGTTGAGCCGGCCTTCGGGTTCAATTCCTGTTTGTTTAACAAATGCCTGACGGCGAAGTCAGATGTTCTTATCAACTTCGGGTTGAGCCGCCCTTCGGGTTCAATGCCTGTTTGTTTAAGAGATTCCTGACGGCGAGGTCAGATGATCTTATCAACTTCGGGTTGAGCCGACCTTCGGGTTCGATGCCTGTTTGTTTAACAGATGCCTGACAGCGAAGTCAGATGTTCTTATCAACTTCGGGTTGGGCCGCCCTTAGGGTTCGATGCCTGTTTGTTTCACAGATGCCTGACGGTGAGGTCAGATGTTCTTCTCAACTTCAAGTTGAGCCGGCCTTCGGGTTCGATGCCTGTTTGTTTAACAGATGCTTGACAGCGAGGTCAGATGTTCTTCTCAATTAAGGATTGAGACGTCCTTCGGGTTCGATGCTTGTTTGTTTAACAGATGCCTAACGGCAAGGTCAAATGTTCTTCTCAACTTCGGGTTGAGCCGGCCTTAGGGTTCGATGCCTGTTTGTTTAACAGATGCCTGGCGGAGAGGTCTAATGTTCTTATCAAATTCGGGTTGAGCCGCCCTTCGGGTTCGATGCCTGTTTGTTTAACGGATGCCTAATGGTGAGGCCAGATGTTCCTCTCAACTTCGGGTTGAGCCGACCTTCGGATTTGATGCCTGTTTATTTAACAGATGCTTTACAGTGAAGTCAAATGTTCCTCTAAAATTCATGTTGAGCCTACCTTCAGGTTCGATGCCTGTTTTTCTAACAGATGCCTGACAGAGAGGTCAGATGTTCCTCTCAACTTCGTGTTGAGTCGGCCTTCGGGTTCGTTGCCTGTTCGTTTAACAGATGCCTGACAGTGAAGTCAGATGTTCTTATCAACTTCGGGTTGAGTCGGCCTTCGGGTTCGATGCCTGTTTGTTTAACAGATGCCAGATGGAGAAATCAGATGTTCTTATCAACTTCGGGTTAAGCCGCCCTTCGGGTTCGATGCTTGTTTTTTTAACAGATGCCTGACGGTGAGGTCTGATTTTCTTCTCAACTTCGTGTTGAGCTGGCCTTCGCGTTCGATGCCTGTTTGTTTAACAGATGACTGACGGCGAGGTCAGATGTTCTTATCATTTTCGGGTTGAGCCGGCCTTCGGGTTCGATGCCTGTCTGTTTAACAGATGCCTGACGGTGAGGTCAGATGTTCCTCTCAACTTCGTGTTGAGTCGGCCTTCGGGTTAGATGCCTGTTTGTTTAACAGATGCCTGACGGTGAGTTCAGATGTTCTTCTTAACTTCAAGTTGAGCCGACCTTCGGGTTCGATGCCTGTTTGTTTAACAGATATTTGATGGCGATGTCAGATTTTCTTCTCAATTAAGGATTGAGTCGGCCTTCGGGTTCGATGCCTGTTTGTTTAACAGATGCCTGGCGGAGAGGTCAAATGTTCTTCTCAACTTCGGGTTGAGCCGCCCTTCGGGTTTGATGCCAGTTTCTTTAACAGATGCCTGACGATGAGGTCAGATGTTCTTCTCAACTTCGGGTTGAGCCGGCCTTCGGATATGATGTCTGTTTGTTTAACATATGCTTGAAAGTGAAGTCAAATGTTCCTCTCAACTTCATGTTGAGCCGACCTTAAGGTTCAATTCCTGTTTGTTTAATAGATGCCTGACGGTGAGGCCAGATGTTCCTCTCAACTTCGTGTTGAGCCGGACTTCGGGTTCGATGCCTGTTTGTTTAACAGATGCCTGACAGCGAGGTCAGATGTTCTTATAAACTTCGGGTTGAGCCGGCCTTAGGGTTTGATGCCTGTTTGTTTAACAGATGTCTGGCGGAGAGGTCTAATGTTCTTATCAACTTCGGGTTGAGCCGCCCTTCGGGTTCGATGCCTGTTTGTTTAACGGATGCCTGACGGTGAGGCCAGATGTTCCTGTCAACTTCGGGTTGAGCTGGCCTTCGGATTTGATGCCTGTTTGATTAACAAATGCTTTACAGTGAAGTCAAATGTTCCTCTAAACTTCATGTTGAGCCTACCTTCAGGTTTGATGCCTGTTTGTTTAACAGATGCCTGACGGAGAGGTCAGATGTTCCTCTCAACTTCGTGTTGAGCCGGCCTTCGTGTTCGATGCATATTTGTTTAACAGATGCCTGACAGTGAGGTCAGATGTTCTTATCAACTTCGGGTTGAGTCGACCTTCGGGTTCAATGCCTGTTTGTTTAACAGATGCCTGATGGAGAAGTCAGATGTTCTTATCAACTTCGGGTTGAGCCGCCCTTCGGGTTCGATGCTTGTTTTTTTAACAGATGCCTGACGGTGAGGTCTGATTTTCTTCTCAACTTCGTGTTGAGCCGGCCTTCGAGTTCGATGCCTGTTTCTTTAACAAATTCCTGACGGCGAGGTCAGATGTTCTTATCAATTTTGGGTTGAGCCGGCCTTCGGGTTCGATGCCTGTTTGATTAACAGATGCCTGACGGTGAGGTCAGATGTTCCTCTCAACTTCGTGTTGAGCCGGCCTTCGGGTTAGATGCCTGTTTGTTTAACAGATGCCTGACGGTGAGTTCAGATGTTCTTCTTAACTTCAAGTTGAGCCGACCTTCGGGTCCGATGCCTGTTTGTTTAACAAATGTTTGATGGCGATGTCAGATGTTCTTCTCAATTAAGGATTGAGTCGGCCTTCGGGTTCGATGCCTGTTTGTTTAACAGATGCCTGGCGGAGAGGTCAAATGTTCTTCTCAACTTCGGGTTGAGCCGCCCTTCGGGTTTGATGCCAGTTTCTTTAACAGATGCCTGACGGTGAGGTCTGATGTTCTTCTCAACTTCGGGTTGAGCCGGCCTTCGGATATGATGTCTGTTTGTTTAACAGATGCTTGAAAGTGAAGTCAAATGTTCCTCTCAACTTCATGTTGAGCCGACCTTCAGGTTCAATGCCTGTTTGTTTAACAGATGCCTGACGGCGAGGCCAGATGTTCCTCTCAACTTCGTGTTGAGCCGGACTTCGGGTTCGATGCCTGTTTGTTTAACAGATGCCTGACAGCGAGGTCAGATGTTCTTATCAACTTCAGGTTGAGCCGGCCTTTGGGTTCGATGCCTGTTTGTTTAATAGATGCCTGACGGTGAAGTCTGTAACGCCCGTTTATTTTAATTAAATTATTTATAAATTCTTGGTGTGCCTTTACGTGGAAGTGTGTCTGAAAGCGTTGGTGGGTGTCTTTAAAGTATAGGAAACCATTTATTAAATCATTGAGATTGATAATAATATAATATAATTAATAATGATGATAATTTAATAACTAGTAGTAATATTATTATTATTATTATTATTATTATTATTACTATTATTATTATTATTATTATTATTATTATTATTATTAGATGGAATAAAAGGAATTAGGGAGTTATTAGAGAAGTTGGGGTAGAAAGAGGGTTATCACGATAAACTGCTCAGAAAACCAAAATTGAGGAAAAAGGTAGAAGAGAAGGAAAAAGAAACGTGACTGTGGAAAAAGTAAGAAGAAGAATTTTCCATCGGTGAAATTGGAAGAAAGTTGCAGGAGAGTTACCGCAGAACGGAACCAGAAAGCTTGGAATTGTCCTCTATTCAAGGTAAGGGTGGGGTTCAATTCTATAACTGTGGGTATGATCAATTTCATGTAGGGAATTCATTCATAGATATAATTCCCGTTAATCGATAAATGTTAGGGACGAGGTTTTTCTACATAAGAATGAATGCGTTTTATACGATGCTCTAATGGTTTCCCTAATGGGCGTCAAGATGGCCGAGTTGGTCTAAGGCGCCAGTTTCAGGTACTGGTCCAAAAAGGACAGTTACCTGGTTGTGATTGATTTGTAATTAATTATGTGAGAAGATGCCGTAATGTTGTTATTACGATAAAATGTTAAAGATTAATGTTCCCGTAGTAATGTTACCGTAGTGATGTTCCCGTAGTAACGTTATCGTAGTAATGTTCCTGTAAGTTGAAGAAAGAATTATTAAAGATTAATGTTCCCGTAGTAACGTTACCGTAGTAATGTTCCCGTAGTGATGTTCCCGTAGTAACGTTACCGTAGTAATGTTCCCGTAGGTTGAAGAAAGAAATATTAAAGATTAATGTTCCCGTGGTAATGTTCCCGTAGTGATGTCCCCGTAGTAACGTTACCGTAGTAATGTTCCCGTAGGTTGAGAAATATTAAAGGAATATTAAGGGTAAATGTTCCCGTAGGTTAAGAAATATTAAGGGTTAATGGTTGTCTATGCCTACATTAATGTTTATGTCGTTAGTTTATGTAGTAATGTTGGGAATCGGCGCCGACACGCGCTAATTTCCCATTTGTTGAGGAAATGTTATTATAATTTTCTCCTTGGATTACGTGGATAAGTTGTAGTTATATTACCCGTATGAAGGTATATGAAAATGTGTTGAGTTCTTATTTGTAGTAATGATGTTGTCAGCTGTTCTCTGACATGAAAATGCTGTTGAGTTCTCGATTGTAGAGACGAGGTTGTTTTTAATTGTTCTCTGCGAAAATGTGTTAGAGTCTTAACCGTAGGAACGATACTGTTGGTAGTTCTCTGATATGAACAGATTGAAATGGTGAGTCCATAATATATGCAAAATGTGATGTTTCTGTTATGGATAATTGGTTGTAGGCGTGATGCCTTGTTGCACGGTTGTTGCACAGTTGTTGTTGTTGTGTTATAGTCCATAATAGTTGCATCTCATAGCATATCATTTGGCCTGGATTGGCGACGGTTGTGCCTGTATTGGCGTTATTTGGAGTGTTGGCTCCTAGATGGGTTCGGGGTGTTGGCCCTGTCCCGAGTTGTGGAGAGTTGTCTCCCGAATAGAGTTGTCTCCCGAATTATTGTGGAGAGTTGTCTCCCGAGTTTTGGAGTGTTGGCTCCTAGATGGGTTCGGGGTGTTGGCCCTGTCCCGAGTTTTGGAGTGTTGGCTCCTAAATGGTACCACATGCATATGCACAGTTGAGTCGCATTGATGAGTCGCATTGTTGAGTTGCGTTGTTGAGTTGTTTTGATGAGTTGCTGAGATATGATGATAATTGTCGTGGTTATGAATAATGAATTGTTGCAGTTTAATTATTACTAATATTTATGCGAACTGCTGGAATTATAATGCTGTGATAACATTCTGACATGACTTTTATCATGCCTTATGTTATATTGTTGATATCTCACCCTTTATGTTGTATGTTACCTCCGTTGGTGGTAATTTGTAGGTAACTCGGAAGAAAGTGTAGCTTTATGTTTAAGGTCGTTGGTCGCTCTGATACGTAGCACTTTGGGGGGGATGAACGATTAATGTTATTATTTTAATTGAATTCCTTGTTGCTGAATTTTATTAAGTACTATGGCAAATAGATTGGTTGTTTCTGATAATGCCAAATGTTGCTTGGATGCATAGTTGTTTTAGTGAATTGATGCAAGATAATTACTTGCTGAATTTTAATGGAATTTAATTATTACGAATCGTTGGAAGTGTATTATAACGTGTCATTTTATGATTAAAATGTTAAACAAATTATCATTGTTTGGTCATCCAAATTTTGTGCTACGTATGTTAGTAAATAATCTTTTGCAGGTGTATGTGTTTTGGTTAAGAGTTGAAATGTGACACCTCTGATGCGTCTGAGAATTTGGGAGTGTGACGGTCATCACAGCTCCTTGACGCTCGTCATGACCGTGACGGTCGTGACATCCATGACGGTCGTCATGAGATTTTATTTGCTGCACTTTGAATTGTTTCTGTTGTTTATCTTATTTTTCCGCGATAGTTTAGAGTGGGGTGTTACAATTGGTATCAGAGCAGGTTGGTCCGTCCGGCCAAGTTGTTTAATGTTGTGTATTCCCTGGTATACGACATGTGTGTGAAAACACTGTTGGTACATGTTTTGTTGTAGAACCTTTGTCTGCAGGAGTGAGGATGATTCAAGTGGGGGAGAAGCTTGTGCTTCTCCAGAATGCTGCAAGTGTGGAGTTGTAGCTCGGTGTGTAGTTGAACGCTCTTATAGTTGGTAAAGATGGTTTGTACCCTATCATGATTTTCGGCTGTCTATTGACAAATTGAGGAACTAATCACCCTTAATCTCTTGCTGATAGTGGGCGGAGTCATGTTAGATGGGATATGCGTGTCTTGCAAGCTTGGATTGCGTGAGCAATGAATTTCCTTGAGTTAGGCTAAGTGCTTAAGAATTGTTTTGACGAGTCGGCGCAGGATGGTGTTGAAGTGTTTAATTTGATGGGAATTTTTGATTTATAATGAAAGTGAGAAGTTGGTGATTTGCCAATTAATTGTGGTTGACTGGAAGTTATCCTGACAAGATAGGGATATACAGCCATGAAGTGAAGTGGAGTTGTGATCGACTTAGTTGCGGAAACTAATTCGATATTGAGAGCTCCATGTCTGTTGGATGGTCAAAGAACTAAATTGATTGAGTAGCTTTGAGACTTGTGTCTGGTGTGTGTGCTAAGGCCACAGAGTGTGAAATTGTTGTCGTACGTCGAATTCCGAGATCGCAGCTTTTTACGAAATCAATGTTTTTACGGACGAAAGTTGGAATAGATTACGCCGTTGTGTCGGGTAATGTTAGACCGTGATCGAGTATGCTTGTTTTATCGAATTTGATGGATTTTTGTAAAATTTTGCATTTTTGGAGATTTGAGGATTTAAGATTCGGATTAAAATCGAAAGTCGTAGATTTCATGTTTGGTGGTTCTAAATCACTAATATATATTTGGTATGAATTAGTATATGGTTGTTTCGAAGAATATAATTGAATCGGTCGGATTTTTGGGCAAAAATGCTCAAACACGTAGCATTTTTAGGCAGAAAAATTCTGTTTTGGAAAAACTTCGAAAATTCATAACTCTTGAACCGTATGTCTGTTTTGACCCCCGTTCGAAGCGTTGGAAAGCTAACGAGATGCTCTTTATAGGAAAAATTGTTTTAAGGCCTTTACCTGGTTCAATTATAGCAGAAAATTGAAAATGTATCGTGTGTTGATTTTTGCCAAACCCGACAGGACCATTTGTTGTGTTTATGTTGCCTTGTTGATATGCTAAATGAAACTTCAGCGAGTTTTGGTTATGCTTTAAGGGAACTTGAACTACATAAGAGAAATCATCTGATAAGTGATTTAGAGTTGGTTGCTGTTGTGGTTGTGCCGGAGTTGGAAGCTTCAATTAGTTAGTGTGAGACTTGAAATGTCTGGTGATCTCAAGAGCTTAAGGTATTTATTTGATTTGGAATAGTTGAATATGAGGCAGAGAAAATAATTGGGACTCCGGAATGGATTATGGTTTCGGATTGAATTACCATTCGGGGAAATTAAAACGTGGTAGCTTATGCATCGACTTGGAAATCCTTGCATATGTCGATGATGGTGGTGAAAAGAGTTAGGACGAATTGAGCAATTTTTGTGATATGAGTTTGGTTTGTGAAGAGACTTCTTATGAAGTTTAGCTTAGTATGTTAGACCTTACTAAGGGTATTCTTGACGAGATTCGATAAGGTCAGAATTCTAGTTTGAGTTGGTAGATTGGTTGAATCTGAGGAATTAAAGTCGAAGGGATGATTTTCATATTAATGGAAATGGCATCATGAGATGTCGTGATAGAGTTTGTGTTCTAGATATTATTGAGTGGAATAAGAGTATTGAGGTAGATGGAGTATCCATCCCGGTGCTATGAGGATGTAACCGGATTTGAGGAAATTCTTTTGAGGGCCATAGTTGAAGAGATAAGTGGTTGAGTTTGTATGTGCTGATTAGACTTGTTGGAAGTCGAAGAATAAACGTCAGAGACCGTTGAGTCTGATGCAACCATTGAATATTCCAGAGTGGAGATCAGATAGTATTCCCATGGATTTTGTGTTGGGTTTTCCGGAGAATTTGAGGGATATGATTTTACTTGAGTGATTTTGGATAAAATGACTAATTTGGCTCTTTTCCTAACAAGTGAGATTAATCATTCTATGTTGAAGCTAACTGAGATTGTGCAATAGACGACTAAAAAGATCCAAAGGATCCAAGAAAGACGTGTTTTGAGAGTTACGATAGTAACTGGTGTTGGTCAAACTTGAGGTCTCGGAAGCACACTGTGTTTTGTGATTTGTACCAGAGTGGCGCAGCAGAAGCGTGGGAAAAATAGTAGGTTAGACTGTTTTACTGCTGTCACTCGTGGGAATTTAAATGATGTGGTATGTGCCTAAGTTGAAGAAGTACATTGATTCGGATGGATGGTGTACAAGTGAAAGGTGATTTGACTGTTGAGGCGTTGCTAGTTCAGGTGGATGAACGAGAAGCAACTTCGAGGTGAAGAGATTGCTTTGGTGAAAGTGGTCTGGTTGGGAGCTGTTTGATTGAGGTAATTTCGAGGACGAAATTCTTTTAAGTAGGGGAGAGTTGTAACGCCCGTTTATTTTAATTAAATTATTTATAAATTGTTGGTGTGCCTTTACGTGGAAGTGTGTCTGAGAGCGTTGGTGGGTGTCCTTAAAGTATAGGAAACCATTTATTAAATCATTGAGATTGATAATAATATAATATAATTAATAATGATGATAATTTAATAAGTAGTAGTAATATTATTATTATTATTATTATTATTATTATTACTATTATTATTATTATTATTATTATTATTAGATGGAATAAAGGGAATTAGGGAGTTATTAGAGAAGTTGGGGTAGAAAGAGGGTTATCACGATAAACTGCTCAGAAAACCAAAATTGAGGAAAAAGGTAGAAGAGAAGGAAAAAGGAACGTGACTGTGGAGAAAGTAAGAAGAAGAATTTTCCATCGGTGAAATTGGAAGAAAGTTGCAGGAGAGTTACCGCAGAACGGAACAAGAAAGCTTGGAATTGTCCTCTATTCAAGGTAAGGGTGGGGTTCAATTCTATAACCGTGGGTATGATCAATTTCATGTAGGGAATTGATTCATAGGTATAATTCCCGTTAATCGATAAATGTTAGGGACGAGGTTTTTCTATGTAAGAATGAATGCGTTTTATACGATGGTCAAATGGTTTCCCTAATGGGCGTCAAGATGGCCGAGTTGGTCTAAGGCGCCAGTTTCAGGTACTGGTCCAAAAAGGACAGTTACCTGGTTGTGATTGATTTGTAATTAATTATGTGAGAAGATGCCGTAATGTTGTTATTACGATAAAATGTTAAAGATTAATGTTCCCGTAGTAATGTTACCGTAGTGATGTTCCCGTAGTAACGTTATCGTAGTAATGTTCCCGTAAGTTGAAGAAAGAAATATTAAAGATTAATGTTCTCGTAGTAACGTTACCGTAGTAATGTTCCCGTAGTGATGTTCCCGTAGTAACGTTACCGTAGTAATGTTCCCGTAAGTTGAAGAAAGAAATATTAAAGATTAATGTTCCCGTGGTAATGTTCCCGGTAGTAATGTTCCCGTAGTGATGTCCCCGTAGTAACGTTACCGTAGTAATGTTCCCGTAGGTTGAGAAATATTAAAGGAATATTAAGGGTAAATGTTCCCGTAGGTTGAGAAATATTAAGGGTTAATGGTTGTTTATGCCTACATTAATGTTTATGTCGTTAGTTTATGTAGTAATGTTGGGAATCGGCGCCGACACGCGCTAATTTCCCATTTGTTGAGGAAATGTTATTATAATTTTCTCCTTGGATTACGTGGATAAGTTGTAGTTATATTACCCGTATGAAGGTATATGAAAATGTGTTGAGTTCTTATTTGTAGTAATGATGTTGTCAGCTGTTCTCTGACATGAAAATGCTGTTGAGTTCTCGATTGTAGAGACGAGGTTGTTTTTAATTGTTCTCTGCAAAAATGTGTTAGAGTCTTAACCGTAGGAACGATACTGTTGGTAGTTCTCTGATATGAACAGATTGAAATGGTGAGTCCATAATATATGCAAAATGTGATGTTTCTGTTATGGATAATTGGTTGTAGGCATGATGCCTTGTTGCACGGTTGTTACACAGTTGTTGTTGTTGTGTTATAGTCCATAATAGTTGCATCTCATAGCATATCATTTGGCCTGGATTGGCGACGGTTTGGCCTGTATTGGCGTTATTTGGAGTGTTGGCTCCTAGATGGGTTCGGGGTGTTGGCCCTGTCCCGAGTTATGGAGAGTTGTCTCCCGAATTATTGTGGAGAGTTGTCTCCCGAATTATTGTGGAGAGTTGTCTCCCGAGTTTTGGAGTGTTGGCTCCTAGATGGGTTCGGGGTGTTGGCCCTGTCCCGAGTTTTGGAGTGTTGGCTCCTAAATGGTACCATATGCATATGCACAGTTGAGTCGCATTGATGAGTCGCATTGTTGAGTTGCGTTGTTGAGTTGTTTTGATGAGTTGCTGAGATATGATGATAATTGTTGTGGTTATGAATAATGAATTGTTGCAGTTTAATTATTACTAATATTTATGCGAACTGCTGGAATTATAATGCTGTGATAATATTCTGACATGACTTTTATCATGCCTTATGTTATATTGTTGATATCTCACCCTTTATGTTGTATGTTACCTCCGTTGGTGGTAATTTGCAGGTAACTCGGAAGAAAGTGTAGCTTTATGTTTAAGGTCGTTGGTCGCTCTGATATGTAGCACTCTTGGGGGGATGAACGATTAATGTTATTATTTTAATTGAATTCCTTGTTGTTGAATTTTATTAAGTACTATGGCAAATAGATTGGTTGTTTCTGATAATGCCAAATGTTGCTTGGATGCATAGTTGTTTTAGTGAATTGATGCAAGATAATTACTTGCTGAATTTTAATGGAATTTAATTATTACGAATCGTTGGAAGTGTATTATAACGTGTCATTTTATGATTAAAATGTTAAACAAATTATCATTGTTTGGTCATCCGAATTTTGTGCTACGTATGTTAGTAAATGATCTTTTGCAGGTGTATGTGTTTTGGTTAAGAGTTGAAATGTGACACCTATGATGCGTCTGAGAATTTGGGAGTGTGACGGTTGTCACAGCTCCTTGACGCTCGTCATGACCGTGACGGTCGTGACATCCATGACGGTCGTCATGAGATTTTATTTGCTGCACTCTGAATTGTTTATGTTGTTTATCTTATTTTTCCGCGATAATTTAGAGTGGGGTGTTACAAAGTCAGATGTTCTTATCAACTTCGGGTTGAGCCGCCCTTCGGGTTCGATGCCTGTTTGTTTAAGAGATGCCTGACGGCGAGGTCAGATGTTCCTCTCAACTTCGTGTTGTGTCGGCCTTCGGGTTCGATGCCTGTTTGTTTAAGAGATACCTGACGGCAAGGTCAGATGTTCTTATCAACTTCGGGTTGAGCCGCCCTTCGGGTTCGATGCCTGTTTTTTTAACAGATGCCTGACGTTGAGGTCAGATGTTCTTTTCAACTTCGGGTTGAGTCGGCCTTCGGATTTAATGCCTATTTGTTTAACAGATGCTTGACAGTGAAGTCATATTTTCCTCTCAACTTCGGGTTAAGTCGGCCTTCGGATTTAACGCCTGTTTATTTAACATATGCCTGACGTCGATGTCAGATGTTCCTCTCAACTTCGTGTTGAGCGGGCCTTTGGGTTCGATGCCTGTTTGATTAACAGATGCCTGACGGGGAGGTCAGATGTTCTTATCAACTTCGGGTTGAGCCGTCCTTCGGGTTCGATGCCTGTTTGTTTAACAGATGCCTGACGGAGAGGTCAAATGTTCCTCTTAACTTCGTGTTGAGCCGGCCTTCGGGTTCGATGCCTGTTTGTTTAACAGATGCCTGACAGTGAGGTCAGATGTTCTTATAAACTTCGGGTTGAGCCGGCCTTCGGGTTCGATGCCTGTTTGTTTAACAGATGCATGATGGCGAAGTCAGATGTTCTTATCAACTTCGGGTTGAGCCGCAATATGGGTTCGAGGGTTGTTTGTTTAACAGATGCCTGACGGTGAGGTTTAACTTTCTTCTCAACTTCGGTATGAGCCGGCCTTCGAGTTCGATGCCTGTTTGTTTAACAGATGCCTGACGGCGAGGTCAGATGTTCTTATCAATTTCGGGTTGAGCCGGCCTTCGGGTTCGATGCCTGTTTGTTTAACAGATGCCTGACGGCGAGGTCAGATGTTCCTCTCAACTTCGTATTGTGCCGGCCTTCGGGTTAGATGCCTGTTTATTTTACAGATGCTTGACGGTGAGTTCATATGTTCTTCTCAACTTCATGTTGAGCCGACCTTCGGGTTCGATGCTTGTTTGTTTAACAAATGTTTGATGGCGATGTCAGATGTTCTTCTTAATTAAGGATTGAGTCGGCCTTCGGGTTCGATGCCTATTTGTTTAACAGATGCCTGGCGGAGAGGTCAAATGTTCTTCTCAACTTCTGGTTGAGCCGGCCTTCAGATTTGATGCCTGTTTGTTTAACAGATGCTTGACAGTGAAGTCAAATGTTCCTCTCAACTTCATGTTAACCGACCTTCAGGTTCAATGCCTGTTTGTTTAACAGATGCCTGACGGCGAGGTCAGATGTTCCTCTCAACTTCGTGTTGAGTCGGCCTTCTGGTTCGATGCTTGTTTGTGTAAGAGATTCCTGACGGTGAGGTCTAAAGTTCTTATCAACTTCGGGTTGAGCCGGCCTTCGGGTTTGATGCCTGTTTGTTTAACAGATGCCTGACGGTGAAGTCATATGTTCTTATTAACTTCAGGTTGAGCCGCCCTTCGGGTTCGATGCCTGTTTGTTTAAGAGATGCCTGACGGCAAGGTCAGATGTTCCTCTCAACTTCGTGTTGAGCCGGCCTTCGGGTTCGATGCCTGTTTGTTTAAGAGATGCCTGACGGCGAGGTAAGATGTTCTTATCAACTTTGGGTTGAGCCGCCCTTCGGGTTCGATGCCTGATTTTTAACAGATGCCTGACGTTGAGGTCAGATGTTCTTTTCAACTTCGGGTTGAGTCGGCCTTCGGATTTGATGCTTGTTTGTTTAACAGATGCTTTACAGTGAATTCAGATGTTCCTCTCAACTTCGGGTTAAGCCGGCGTTCGGATTTAATGCCTGTTTATTTAACAGATGCCTGACGTCGATGTCAGATGTTCCTCTCAACTTCGTGTTGAGCCGGCCTTCGGGTTCGATGCCATTTTGTTTAACAGATGCCTGACAGGGAGGTCAGATGTTCTTATCAACTTCGGGTTGAGCCACCCTTCGGGTTTGATGCCTGTTTGTTTAACAGATGTTTGACGGCGAGGTCAGATGTTCTTCTCAACTTCGGGTTGATCCGGCCTTCGGGTTCCACAGCTTTTTGTTTAACAGATGCCTGACGGCGAGGTCAGATGTCCCTCTCAACTTTGTGTTGAGCCGGCCTTCGGGTTAGATGCCTGTTTGTTTAACATATGCTTGACGGTGAGGTCAGATGTTCTTCTCAACTTCAAGTTGAGCCGACCTTCGGGTTCGATGCCTGTTTGTTTAACAGATGTTTGATGGCGAGGTCAGATGTTCTTCTCAATTAAGGATTGAGTCGGCCTTCGGGTTCGATGCCTGTTAGTTTAACAGATGCCTGGCGGAGAGGTCAAATGTTCTTCTCACATTCGGGTTGAGCCGCCTTCGGGTTTGATGCATGTTTGTTTTACAGATGCCTGACGGTAAGGTCAGATGTTCTTCTCAACTTCGGGTTGAGCCGGCCTTCGGATTTGATGCCTGTTTGTTTAACAGATGCTTGACAGTGAAGTCAAATGTTCCTCTCAACTTCATGTTGAGTCGACCTTCAAGTTCAATGCCTGTTTGTTTAATAGATGCCTGACGGCGAGGGCAGATGTTCCTCTCAACTTCGTGTTGAGCCGGCCTTAAGGTTCGATGCCTGTTTGTTTAACAGATGCCTGACGGCGAGGTCAGATGTTCTTATCAACTTCGGGTTGAGCCGACCTTCGGGTTCGATGCCTGTTTGTTTAACAGATGCCTGATGGCGAAGTCAGATGTTCTTATCAACTTCGGGTTGAGCCGCCCTTCGGGTTCGATGCCTGTTTGTTTAAGAGATGCCTGACGGCGAGGTCAGATGTTCTTATCAACTTCGGGTTGAGCCGACCTTTGGGTTTGAATCCTGTTTGTTTAACAGATGCCTGACGGTGAAGTCAGATGTTCTTATCAACTTTGGGTTGGGCCGCCCTTAGGGTTCGATGCCTGTTTGTTTAACAGATGCCTGACGGTGAGGTCAGATGTTCTTCTCAACTTCAAGTTGACCCGGCCTTCTGGTTCGATGCCTGTTTGTTTAACAGATGCTTCACGGCGAGGTCAGATGTTCTTCCCAATTAAGGATTGAGACGGCCTTCGGGTTCGATGCCTGTTTGTTTAACATATGTGTGACGACGAGGTTAGATGTTCTTCTCAATTAAGGATTGAGAAGACCTTCAAGTTTGATGCTTGTTTGTTTAACAGATTCCATACAGTGAGGTCAGATGTTCCTCTCAACTTCGGGTTGTGCCGGCCTTCGGATTTGATGCCTGTTTGTATAACAGATGCTTGACAGTGAAGTCAAATTTTTCTCTGAACTTCATGTTGAGCCTACCTTCAGGCTCGATGCCTGTTTGTTTAACAGATGCCTGACGGAGAGGTCAGATGTTCCTCTCAACTTCGTGATGAGCCTGCCTTCAGCTTCGATGCCTGTTTGTTTAACAGATGCCTGACAGTGAGGTCATATATTTTTTCAGCTTCGGGTTGAGTCGACCATCGGGTTTGATGCCTGTTTGTTTAACATATGCCTGATGGCAAAGTCAGATGTTCTTATCAACACCGGGATGAGCCGCCCTACGGGTTCGATCCTTGTTTGTTTAACAGATGCCTGACAATGAGGTCTGATTTTCTTCTCAACTTCTTGTTGAGCCGACCTTCGAGTTCGATGCCTGTTTGTTTAACAGATGCCTGCCGGCGAGGTCAGATGTTCTTATCAACTTCGGGTTGAGTCGGCCTTCGGGTTCGATGCCTGTTTGTTTAATAGATGCCTGACAGCGAGGTCAGATGTTCCTCTCAACTTCGTATTTAGCCGGCCTTCGGGTTCGATACCTGTTTGTTTAAGAGATGCCTGACGGTGATGTCAGATGTTCTTCTTAACTTCGTGTTGTACCGGCCTTCGAGTTCGATGCCTGTTTGTTTAACAAATGCCTGATGGGGAGGTCATATCTTCCACTAAACTTCAAGGTGAGCCGACCTTCGGGTTCGATACCGGTTTGTTTAACAGATGTTTGACAGCGAGGTCATATGTTCTTGTCAACTAAGGGTTCAGACGGCCTTCGGGTTCGATGCCTGTTTGTTTATGAGATGCCTGACGGCGAGGTCAGATGTTCTTCTCAACTTCGGATTGAACCGACCTTCTGGTTTCACACCTTCGTTTTTAACAGATGCCTGACGGCGAGGTCAGATGTTCCTCTCAACTTCGTGTTGAGCCGCCCTTGGGGTTCAATGCCTGTTTGTTTAACAGATACCTGGCAGCTAGTTCAGATGTTCTTCTCAATTTCGGGTTGAGCCGGCCGTCGGGTTTGATTCCTGCTTAATTAACTAATGCCTGGCAGCGAGGTCGGATGTTCTTCTCAACTTCGGGTTGAGCACCCTTCGGGTTCGATGCCTGTTTGTTTAACAGATGCCTGACCGTGTGGTCAGATGTTCTTCTCAACTTCTAGTTGAGTCGGCCTTTGGGTTCGATGCCTTTTTGTTTAACAGATGTGTGACGGCGAGGTCAAATGTTCTTCTCAATTAAGGATTGAGACGGCCTTCGGGTTTGATGCCTATTTGTTTAACAAATGCCAAACGGCGAGGTCAAATGTTCTTCTCAACTTCGGGTTGAGCCGGCCTTCGGGTTCGATGCCTGTTTGTTTAACAGATGCCTGGCAGAGAGGTCTAATGTTCTTATCAACTTCGGGTTGAACCGCCCTTCTGGTTCGATGCCTGTTTGTTTAACAGATGTCTGATGGTGAGGTCAGATGTTCTTCTCAACTTCGGGTTGAGCCGGCCTTCAGATTTGATGCCTGTTTGTTTAACAGATGCTTGACAGTGAACTCAAACGTTCCTCTCAACTTCATGTTGAACCGAACTTCAGGTTCGATGCCTGTTTGTTTAACATATGCCTGACGGCGAGGTCAGATGTTCCTCTCAACTTCGTGTTGAGCCACCCTTTGGGTTTGATGCTTGTTTGTTTAACAGATGTCTGACGGCGATGTTAGATGTTCTTCTAAACTTCGTGTTGTGCCGGCCTTCGGGTTCGATGCCTGTTTGTTTAACTAATGCCTGATGGGGAGGTCAGAGGTTCCTCTCAACTTCAAGGTGAGCCGGCCTTCGGGTTCGATACCTGTTTGTTTAACAGATGTTGGACAGCAAGGTCAGATGTTCTTCTCAACTAAGGGTTCAGATGACCTTCGGGTTCGATGCCTGTTTGTTTAAGAGATGCCTGATGGCGAGGTCAGATGTTCTTCTCAACTTCGGATTGAGCCGGCCTCCTGGTTTCACACCTTTTTGTTTAAAAGATGCTTGACGGCGAGGTCAGATGTTCCTCTCAACTTCATGTTGAGCCGGCCTTGGGGTTCGATGCCTGTTTGTTTAACAGATACCTGGCAGCTAGTTCAGATGTTCTTCTCAACTTCGGGTTGAGCCGACCTTAGGGTTTGATTCCTGCTTAATTAACTAATGCCTGACTGTGAGGTCAGATGTTCTTCTCAACTTCTAGTTGAGCCGACCTTCGGGTTCGATGCCTGTTTGTTTAACAGATGCCTGGCAGAGAGGTCTAATGTTCTTATCAACTTCGGGTTGAACTGCCCTTCTGGTTCGATGCCTGTTTGTTTAACAGATTTTTGATGGTGAGGTCAGATGTTCTTCTCAACTTCGGGTTGAGCCGGCCTTCGGATTTGATGCCTGTTTGTTTAACAGATGCTTGACAGTGAACTCAAACGTTGCTCTCAACTTCATGTTGAACCGACCTCCAGGTTCGATGCATGTTTGTTTAACAGATGCCTGACGGCGAGGTCAGATGTTCCTCTCAACTTCGTGTTGAGCCAGCCTTCGGGTTCGATGCCTGTTTGTTTAGCAGATGTCTGACGGCGGTGTCAAATGTTCTTCTCAACTTCGTGTTGTGCCGGCCTTCGGGTTCGATGCCTGTTTGTTTAACTAATGCCTGATGGGGAGGTCAGAGGTTCCTCTCAACTTCAAGATGATCCGGCCTTCGGGTTCGATACCTGTTTGTTTAACAGATGTTGGACAGCGATGTCAGATGTTCTTCTCAACTAAGGGTTCAGACGACCTTCGGGTTTGATGCCTAATTGATTAACAGATGCCTGACGGCAAGGTCAGATGTTCTTCTAAACTTCGGATTGAGCCGACCTTCTGATTTCACACCTTTTTGTTTAACAGATGCCTGACGGCGAGGTCAGATGTTCCTCTCAACTTCGTGTTGAGCCGGCCTTGGGGTTCGATGCCTGTTTATTTAACATATGCCTGGAAGCTAGTTCAGATGTTCTTCTCAACTTCGGGTTGAGCGGCCTTCGGGTTTGATTCCTGCTTGTTTAACTAATGCCTGGCAGCGAGGTCGGATGTTCTTCTCAACATCGGGTTGAGCCGCCCTTAGGGTTCGATGCCTGTTTGTTTAACAGATGCCTGACGGTGAGGTCAGATGTTCTTCTCAACTTCAAGTTGAGCCGGCCATCGGGTTCGATGCTTGTTTATTTAACAAATGTGTGGCGGCAAGGTCAGATGTTCTTCTCAATTAAGGATTGAGACGACCTTCGGGTTTGATGCCTGTTTGTTTAACAGATGCCTAACGGCGAGGTCAAATGTTCTTCTCAATTTCGGGTTTAGAAGACCTTCGGGTTCGATGCCTGTTTGTTTAACAGATGCCTGGCGAAAAGGTCTAATGTTCTTATCAACTTCGGGTTGAGCCGCCCTTCTGGTTCGATGCCTGTTTTTTTAACAGATGCCTGACGGTGAGGTCAGATGTTCTTCTCAGCTTTGCGTTGAGCCAGCCTTCGGATTTGATGCTTGTTTGTTTAACAAATGCTTGACAGTGAAGTCAAATGTTCCTCTCAACTTCATGTTGCACCGACCTTCAGGTTCGATGCCTGTTTGTTTAACAGATGCCTGACGGCGAGGTCAGATGTTCCTCCCAACTTCGTGTTGAGCAGGCCTTCGGGTTCGATGCCTGTTTGTTTAACAGATGCCTGATGGCGAGGTCAAATATTCTTATCAACTTCGGGTTGAGCCGGCCTTCGGGTTCGATGCCTGTTTGTTTAACAGATGCCTGACGGCAAAGTCAGATGTTCTTATCAACTTTGGGTTGAGCCGCCCTTCGGGTTCAATGCCTGTTTGTTTAAGAGATGCCTGACAGCGAGGTCATATGTTCTTATCAACTTCAAATTGAGCCGGCCTTTGAGTTTGATGCCTGTTTGTTCAACAGATGCCTAACGGCGAAGTCAGATCTTCTTATCAACTTTGGGTTGAGTCGCCCTTCGAATTCGA
Source organism: Lathyrus sativus (assembly GCA_963859935.3). Taxonomy (NCBI): domain Eukaryota; kingdom Viridiplantae; phylum Streptophyta; class Magnoliopsida; order Fabales; family Fabaceae; genus Lathyrus; species Lathyrus sativus. The sequence continues at coordinate 7,425 of CAWUDS030000958.1, read as the reverse complement.
TGCTTGTTTGTTTAACAAATGTTTGAAAGCGAGGTCAGATGTTCTTCTCAACTAAGGGTTCAGACGGCCTTCGGGTTTGATGCCTAATTGTTTAATAGATGCCTGACGGCGAGGTCATATGTTCTTCTCAACTTCGGATTGAGCCGGCCTTCTGGTTTCACACCTTTTTGTTTAACAGATGCCTGACAGCGAGGTCAGATGTTCCGCTCAACTTCGTGTTGAGCCTGCCTTTGGGTTCGATGCATGTTTGTTTAACAGATGCCTGGCAGCATGGTCAAATGTTCTTCTCAAGTGCGGGTTGAGCCAGCCTTCGGGTTTGATTCCTGCTTGTTTAACTAATGCAGGGAAGCGAGGTCAGATGTTCTTCTCAACTTCGGGTTGAGCCGCCCTTCGGGTTCGATGCCTGTTTGTTTAACAGATGCCTGACAGTGAGGTCAGATGTTCTTCTCAACTTCAAGTAGAGCCGGCCTTCGGGTTCGATGCCTGTTTGTTTAACATATGTGTGACGGCGAGGTCAGATGTTCTTCTAAATTAAGGATTGAGACGACCTTCGGGTTTGATGTCTGTGTGTTTAACAGATGCCTAACGGCGAGGTCAAATGTTCTTCTCAACTTCGGGTTGAGCCGGCCTTCGGATTCGATGCATGTTTGTTTAACAGATGCATGGCGGAGAGGTCTAATGTTCTTATCAACTTCGGGTTGAGCCGCCCTTCTGGTTCGATGCCAATTTTTTTAAGAGATGCCTAACGGTGAGGTCAGATGTTCTTCTCAACTTCGTGTTGAGCCGGCCTTCGGATTTGATGGTTGTTTGTTTAACAAATGCTTGACAGTGAAGTCAAATGTTCCTCTCAACTTCATGTTGCGCCGACCTTCAGGTTCGATGCCTGTTTGTTTAACAGATGCCTGACGGCGAAGTCAGATGTTCCTCTCAACTTTGTGTTGAGTCGGCCTTCGGGTTCGATGCCTGTTTGTTTGACAGATGCCTGACGGCGAGGTCAGATGTTCTTATCAACTTCGGGTTGAGCCAGCCTTCGGGTTCGATGCCTGTTTGTTTAACAGATGCCTGACGGCGAAGTCAGATGTTCTTATCAACTTCGGGTTGAGCCGCCCTTCGGGTTCGATGCTTGTTTGTTTAAGAGATGCCTGACGGCGAGGTCATATGTTCTTATCAACTTCAAATTGAGTCGGCCTTCGAGTTCGATGCCTGTTTGTTTAATAGATTCCTAACGGTGAAGTCAGATGTTCTTATCAACTTCGGGTTGAGTCGCCCTTCGGGTTTGATGCTTGTTTGTTTAACAGATGTTTGAAAGCGAAGTCAGATGTTCTTTTCAACTAAGGGTTCAGACGGCCTTCGGGTTTGATGCCTAATTGTTTAATAGATGCCTGGCGGCGAGGTCAGATGTTTTTCTCAACTTCGGATTGAGCTGGCCTTCTGGTTTCACACCTTTTTGTTTAACAGATGCCTGACGGCGAGGTTAGATTTTCCTCTCAACTTCGTGTTGAGCCTGTCTTTGGGTTCGATGCCTGTTTGTTTAACAGATGCCTGGCAGCTAGGTCAGATGTTCTTCTCAACTGCGGGTTGAGCCGGCCTTCGGGTTTGATTCCTGCTTGTTTAATTAATGCATGGAAGCGAGGTCGGATGTTCTTCTAAACTTCGGGTTGAGCCGCCCTTCGGGTTCGATTCCTGTTTGTTTGACAGATGCCTGACGGTGAGGTCAGATGTTCTTCTCAACTTCAAGTTGAGTCGGCCTTTGGGTTCGATGTCTGTTTGTTTAACAGATGTTTGACGGCGAGGCAAGATGTTCTTCTCAATTAAGGATTGAGACGGCCTTCGGGTTCGACGCCTGTTTGTTTAACAGATGCCTAACGGCGAGGTAAAATGTTCTTATCAACTTTGGGTTGAGCCGGCCTTCGAGTTCGATGCCTGTTTGTTTAACAGATGCCTAACGGCGAATTCAGATGTTCTTATCAACTTCGGGTTGAGTCGCACTTCGGGTTCGATGCTTGTTTGTTTAACAGATGTTTGACAGCGAGGTTAGATGTTCTTCTCAACTAAGGGTTCAGACGGCCTTCGAGTTTGATGCCTAATTGTTTAGTAGATGCCTGACAGCGAAGTCAGATGTTCTTCTCAACTTCGGATTGAGCCGGCCTTCTGGTTTCACACCTTTTTGTTTAATAGATGCCTGACGGCGAGGTCAGATGTTCCTCTCAACTGCGGGTTGAGCCGGCCTTCGGGTTTGATTCCTGCTTATTTAACTAATGCCTGGAAGCAAGGTCGGATGTTCTTCTCAACTTCGGGTTGAGCCACCCTTCGGGTTCGATGCCTGTTTGTTTAACAGATGTCTGACGGTGAGGTCAGATGTTCTTCTCAACTTAAAGTTGAGCCGGCCTTCGGGTTCGATGCCTGTTTCTTTAACAGATGTTTGGCGGCGAGGTCAGATGTTCTTCTCAATTAAGGATTGAGACGGCCTTCGGGTTCGATGCCTATTTGTTTAACAGATGCCTAACGGCGAGGTAAAATGTTCTTATCAACTTCGGGTTGAGCCGGCCTTCGGGTTCGATACCTGTTTGTTTAACAGATTCCTGGCGGAGAGGTCTAATGTTCTAATCAATTTAGGGTTGATTCGCCCTTCGGGTTCGATGCCTGTTTGTTTAACAGATGCCTACCGGTGAGGTCAGATGTTCTTCTCAACTTCGGGTTGAACCGGCCTTCGGATTTGATGCCTGTTTGTTTAACAAATTCTTGACAGTGAAGTCAAGTGTTCCTCTCAACTTCCTGTTGAGCCGACCTCCAGGTTCGATGCATGTTTGTTTAACAGATGCCTGACGGCGAGGTCAGATGTTCCTCTCAACTTCGTGTTGAGCCAGCCTTCGGGTTCGATGCCTGTTTGTTTAGCAGATGTCTGACGGCGGTGTCAGATGTTCTTCTCAACTTCGTGTTGTGCCGGCCTTCGGGTTCGATGCCTGTTTGTTTAACTAATGCCTGATGGGGAGGTCAGAGGTTCCTCTCAACTTCAAGATGATCCGGCCTTCGGGTTCGATACCTGTTTGTTTAACAGATGTTGGACAGCGATGTCAGATGTTCTTCTCAACTAAGGGTTCAGACGACCTTCGGGTTTGATGCCTAACTGATTAACAGATGCCTGACGGCAAGGTCAGATGTTCTTCTAAACTTCGGATTGAGCCGACCTTCTGATTTCACACCTTTTTGTTTAACAGATGCCTGACGGCGAGGTCAGATGTTCTTCTCAACTTCGTGTTGAGCCGGCCTTGGGGTTCGATGCCTGTTTATTTAACATATGCCTGGAAGCTAGTTCAGATGTTCTTCTCAACTTCGGGTTGAGCGGCCTTCGGGTTTGATTCCTGCTTGTTTAACTAATGCCTGGCAGCGAGGTCGGATGTTCTTCTCAACATCGGGTTGAGCCGCCCTTCGGGTTTGATGCCTGTTTGTTTAACAGATGCCTGACGGTGAGGTCAGATGTTCTTCTCAACTTCAAGTTGAGCCGACCATCGGGTTCGATGCTTGTTTATTTAACAAATGTGTGGCGGCAAGGTCAGATGTTCTTCTCAATTAAGGATTGAGACGACCTTCGGGTTTGATGCCTGTTTGTTTAACAGATGCCTAACAGCGAGGTCAAATGTTCTTCTCAATTTCGGGTTTAGAAGACCTTCGGGTTCGATGCCTGTTTGTTTAACAGATGCCTGGCGAAAAGGTCTAATGTTCTTATCAACTTCGGGTTGAGCCGCCCTTCTGGTTCGATGCCTGTTTTTTTAACAGATGCCTGACGGTGAGGTCAGATGTTCTTCTCAGCTTTGCGTTGAGCCAGCCTTCGGATTTGATGCTTGTTTGTTTAACAAATGCTTGACAGTGAAGTCAAATGTTCCTCTCAACTTCATGTTTCACCGACCTTCAGGTTCGATGCCTGTTTGTTTAACAGATGCCTGACGGCGAGGTCAGATGTTCCTCCCAACTTCGTGTTGAGCAGGCCTTCGGGTTCGATGCCTGTTTGTTTAACAGATGCCTGACGGTGAGGTCAAATATTCTTATCAACTTCGGGTTGAGCCGGCCTTCGGGTTCGATGCCTGTTTGTTTAACAGATGCCTGACGACAAAGTCAGATGTTCTTATCAACTTTGGGTTGAGCCGCCCTTCGGGTTCGATGCCTGTTTGTTTAAGAGATGCCTGACAGCGAGGTCATATGTTCTTATCAACTTCAAATTGAGCCGGCCTTTGAGTTTGATGCCTGTTTGTTCAACAGATGCCTAACGGCGAAGTCAGATGTTCTTATCAAGTTTGGGTTGAGTCGCCCTTCGGGTTCGATGCTTGTTTGTTTAACAAATGTTTGAAAGCGAGGTCAGATGTTCTTCTCAACTAAGGGTTCATACGGCCTTCAGGTTTGATGCCTAATTGTTTAATAGATGCCTGACGGCGAGGTCATATGTTCTTCTCAACTTCGGATTGAGCCGGCCTTCTGGTTTCACACCTTTTTGTTTAACAGATGCCTGACAGCGAGGTCAGATGTTCCGCTCAACTTCGTGTTGAGCCTGCCTTTGGGTTCGATGCATGTTTGTTTAACAGATGCCTGGCAGCATGGTCAAATGTTCTTCTCAACTGCGGGTTGAGCCAGCCTTCGGGTTTGATTCCTACTTGTTTAACTAATGCAGGGAAGCGAGGTCGGATGTTCTTCTCAACTTCGGGTTGAGCCGCCCTTCGGGTTCGATGCCTGTTTGTTTAACAGATGCCTGACAGTGAGGTCAGATGTTCTTCTCAACTTCAAGTTGAGCCGGCCTTCGGGTTCGATGCCTGTTTGTTTAACATATGTGTGACGGCGAGGTCAGATGTTCTTCTAAATTAAGGATTGAGACGACCTTCGGGCTTGATGTCTGTGTGTTTAACAGATGCCTAACGGCGAGGTCAAATGTTCTTCTCAACTTCGGGTTGAGCCGGCCTTCGGATTCGATGCATGTTTGTTTAACAGATGCATGGCGGAGAGGTCTAATGTTCTTATCAACTTCGGGTTGAGCCGCCCTTCTGGTTCGATGCCTATTTTTTTAAGAGATGCCTAACGGTGAGGTCAGATGTTCTTCTCAACTTCGTGTTGAGTCGGCCTTCGGATTTGATGGTTGTTTGTTTAACAAATGCTTGACAGTGAAGTCAAATGTTCCTCTCAACTTCATGTTGCGCCGACCTTCAGGTTCGATGCCTGTTTGTTTAACAGATGCCTGACACCGAAGTCAGATGTTCCTCTCAACTTTGTGTTGAGTCGGCCTTCGGGTTCGATGCCTGTTTGTTTGACAGATGCCTGACGGCGAGGTCAGATGTTCTTATCAACTTCGGGTTGAGCCGGCCTTCGGGTTCGATGCCTGTTTGTTTAACAGATGCCTGACGGCGAAGTCAGATGTTCTTATCAACTTCGGGTTGAGCCGCCCTTCGGGTTCGATGCCTGTTTGTTTAAGAGATGCCTGACGGCGAGGTCATATGTTCTTATCAACTTCAAATTGAGTCGGCCTTCGAGTTCGATGCCTGTTTGTTTAATAGATTCCTAACGGTGAAGTCAGATATTCTTATCAACTTCGGGTTGAGTCGCCCTTCGGGTTTGATGATTGTTTGTTTAACAGATGTTTGAAAGCGAGGTCAGATGTTCTTTTCAACTAAAGGTTCAGACGGCCTTCGGGTTTGATGCCTAATTGTTTAATAGATGCCTGGCGGCGACGTCAGATGTTTTTCTCAACTTCGGATTGAGCTGGCCTTCTGGTTTCACACCTTTTTGTTTAACAGATGCCTGACGGCGAGGTCAGATTTTCCTCTCAACTTCGTGTTGAGCCTGTCTTTGGGTTCGATGCCTGTTTGTTTAACAGATGCCTGGCAGCTAGGTCAGATGTTCTTCTCAACTGCGGGTTGAGCCGGCCTTCGGGTTTGATTCCTGCTTGTTTAATTAATGCATGGAAGCGAGGTCGGATGTTCTTCTAAACTTCGGGTTGAGCCGCCCTTCGGGTTCGATTCCTGTTTGTTTGACAGATGCCTGACGGTGAGGTCAGATGTTCTTCTCAACTTCAAGTTGAGTCGGCCTTTGGGTTCGATGCCTGTTTGTTTAACAGATGTTTGACGGCGAGGCAAGATGTTCTTCTCAATTAAGGATTGAGACGGCCTTCGGGTTCGACGCCTGTTTGTTTAAAAGATGCCTAACGGCGAGGTAAAATGTTCTTATCAACTTTGGGTTGAGCCGGCCTTTGAGTTCGATGCCTGTTTGTTTAACAGATGCCTAACGGCGAATTCAGATGTTCTTATCAACTTCGGGATGAGCCGGCCTTCGGGTTCGATGCTTGTTTGTTTAAGAGATGCGTGACAGTGAGGTCATATGTTCTTATCAACTTCGGGTTGAGCCGGCCTTCGGGTTCGATGCCTGTTTGTTTAACAGATTCCTGACGGCGAAGTCATATGTTCTTATCAACTTCGGATTGAGTCGCCCTTCGGGTTCGATGCTTGTTTGTTTAACAGATGTTTGACAGCGAGGTCAGATGTTCTTCTCAACTAAGGGTTCAGACGGCCTTCAGGTTTGATTCCAAATTGCTTAACAGATGCCTGACAGCGAGGTCAGATGTTCTTCTAAACTTCGAATTGAGCCGACCTTCTGGTTTCACACCTTTTTGTTTAACAGATGCCTGACGGCGAGGTCAGATGTTCCTCTCAACTGCGGGTTGAGTCGGCCTTCGGGTTTGATTCCTGCTTGTTTAACTAATGTCTGGAAGCGAGGTCGGATGTTCTTCTCAACTTTGGGTTGAGCCACCCTTCGGGTTCGATGCCTGTTTGTTTAACAGATGCCTGACGGTGAGGTCAGATGTTCTTCTCAACTTCAAGTTGAGCCGGCCTTCGGGTTCGATGCCTGTTTGTTTAATAGATGTTTGACGGCGAGGTCAGATGTTCTTCTCAATTAAGGATTGAGACGGCCTTTGGGTTCGATGCCTGTTTGTTTAACACATGCCTAACGGTGAGGTAAAATGTTCTTATCAACTTCGGGTTGAGCCGGCCTTCGGGTTCGATACCTGTTTGTTTAACAGATACCTGGCGGAGAGGTCTAATGTTCTTATCAATTTTGGGTTGAGCCGCCCTTCGGGTTCGATGCCTGTTTGTTTAACAGATGCCTGATGGTGAGGTCAAATGTTCTTCTCAACTTCAGGTTGAACCGGCCCTCGGATTTGATGCCTGTTTGTTTAAAAAATTCTTGACAGTGAAGTCAAATGTTCCTCTCAACTTCCTGTTGAGCCGACCTTCAGGTTCGATGCCTGTTTGTTAAACAGATGCCTGACAGCGAGGTCAGATTTTCCTCTCAACATCGTGTTGAGCCGGACTTTGGGTTCGATGCCTGTTTGTTTAACAGATGCCTGACGGTGAGGTCAGATGTTCTTATCAACTTTGGGTTGAGTCG